>JARWBY010000163.1:0-41539 GCA_030347435.1 Clarias fuscus
GTATTTTTTATTTCATGCGTCGTAGGAATATTAGATTTAGACTAAAGTAAATATAAAATTTAATTCACAATTATTAAATAGGTCAAAGATCAATTTTTTAGATTAATGAGGTGGACCGCAACTGTGTTTCACCCTAATACAAAATGTTTAGGCTGCAAATGTGGCCTTAACATTAAATTAGACACATTTATTAGACATTTTAGTTAGAATTATTTAATTTTGACCCTAGTGGCGTTCTTCCCTACAAGATGTTTTACCTTAGTGGCGCTCCATAACCGACTGTGCCCCAGAGCATCATGGGAGCATAAATGTGGAGTATATTTTAACAAATAACTCCTAAACGACAAAAGATAGACTCGTGCCGTTTTTTGCGTCGTGATGTTTGTGACACACTGAATGAAATACAATATAACTTGAAAATCCACCATCAGTGTGAAAAATATGCCGAGTAAGGAGCTGGGTTGGCCTTCCACTAAGGCTTAGTTTGGCTGGGGATTTTTTACTGTCATTTTGATAGGAATTTTCCTCCGGAACCTACCCAGTAGAAGCTTGTTGATCTGATTTTGGGGTCATCCGCTGGGATTAGATGGTCTCCACACACTTCCCGGAGCAACACTCTGTCCAAGTGCTTCCAGAAACCTAGCGGTGTTAACAAAGGAACACTGGCAGAGAAGGTGAGTCATGGTTATCTACCAGTCTTCACTTTATTTAAATATAGTTTCACTTTCTATCTCTTTATATACGTATAGTGCGTCTCGTATTATGGTTCAGGTGATACTATAATGGTCTCAGTTTAAATAATGTTTAACTCTAAGATTATTAGTGAGGTTATTCTCTTAAATAGTACTTTTAAAATGATTACTTACATAAATAAATAAATAATTAATTAAAAAACATTTTATTCAATTGGCTATGGGACACGGGCCGAGGACTGATCGACCTACGGCTGGCCGCCATGGAGGAGGGTGTCTAGTAATAAAAGGCCGAAACACCCTATGATTCTATGGTTTACTACTGATGACGTGTCTCACCATTTAGGATATCGTTGGATTAAAGGGGACTTTAATCTTAGCTCACACCCTTAATCCTAAATAGAATTTTGTGCCGTTCCAATCCCTGAACCCAAAACATAACCGTCAGTGTCTTCAACCGCTAGTTCTAACCGTAAGCCTAAACCTTTAACCTAACCATAACCATTAATTAGGAACTTAGCTTTCAGAACTTTATAGCTAAACTTAACCGTTAGTTTGGAACTCTAGACCTAAACTTTAACCCTAAACATAACCGTTCGTTTAAAATCCTAATTCCAGAACCCTAGGTCAGCAGAACCCTTATTTTCTATAACCCTAATGTTTTCTGACCTCTAGCCTTTAACTTCAGCTTTCAGGTCTGCAGAGTACCGAGTCTTCCTCACCTATCCCCCAACCTACCCTACCCCCCTCTTTCCTTGCCTTGGACCCTGTCCCGGGACCGTCTCCCTCTTTGTCTTTTATCCTACCCCCTTTCCACAACCCTTACCTTACTCGGTGCTCATGTATGACCTTAAAGCCATAGGCATTCACCATATAGAATCCTAAGCCTCACTTTAACCATAGGCGTCGTATAATGTCGGACACCTAATTAGAAATGACCCCGAATCGTAACCCCCAGGCCCTGATTTTAATTTCAACCCTACTAAGGGTGTTTGGGCTCATGGAGGGACTTTACAACAGCTTACTCAAAAGCGAAACCTTTAGCTTTGAAACTCTAAATAGGCGACATCAGTCGACCGTCATGTTGGAGGAGGCTGACAATGAGGCCTGAGTGGCTGGCCCGTGCACAACGCATGTTCCGGGTCTTTCCTGGGTCTGCGGATTCTTTTACCCTAACCTAACCCAGCCAGTGCCGCCCTCGGTCACCTTGTTGGAAGCCATCTCCATGTCCTGGTGGGTAGAGGTTAAAAGATTATCATAATTGTTAACCTCACTATATAAAAGATAATACCATTTTAATATAGACACCCACCCAGGCACCCTATTAGTTGGGGACAACAGTTTCGCTGCTTATCCACGAGCACGTGCTGTAACGGTTGGACCGAGAGACACGGGTGATCCGTTGTTTAGGGCGGCCGAAAAAAAACGGGCTCGGGCGCATCGGCGAGGGAGATATGACGGGACGTTAGACCTCGGGCGTAAGCGCATACGGTGTCAAGGTTCAGTGGGCGTGCGTCTGGAGCATGATTTGGGATTAGCCCAGATCTAGCTTAGTGGGTCGGTGTCACCCTCGGAAGGGAGGAGTAGGCCGAACAAGACCCAGGATTTCGTGCCATCCTCGGAGGTTCAGTCCACCCCGAGCTGAAAGGCGATCGGTAGCTTAGGCTCTAGTTGCGTGTCTCTACCTGTCACCCAATGCTGTCCCGTGGCATCCTTTAATTGATCCCCGTCTGCCTTCCGGGACCCCTAAATAGGCGTCTGCTGGTCCAACCTTGTCCCATTCAGAGCGTTAAAGCTCAGGCACAAGTGATTTAACATGCGTCGTAGGTCACTAGGCCCTAACATAATCTCAATATTTTCTGTAATTTATTTACTAAATAGGTCAAACATCGCTGATTAGGCAAACGAGGGTGATGGCAACTGTAATCTACCCTGATATAAAATGTTTGGGCTGAAACTTTGGCCTGAGCCGCAAATTAGTGACGTTTATTAGATATTTTAATTAAAAACATTAACCTTTTACTTTAGCAGCGATCCTCAATCTGTATTTTTTATTTCATGCGTCGTAGGAATATTAGATTTAGACTAAAGTAAATATAAAATTTAATTCACAATTATTAAATAGGTCAAAGATCAATTTTTTAGATTAATGAGGTGGACCGCAACTGTGTTTCACCCTAATACAAAATGTTTAGGCTGCAAATGTGGCCTTAACATTAAATTAGACACATTTATTAGACATTTTAGTTAGAATTATTTAATTTTGACCCTAGTGGCGTTCTTCCCTACAAGATGTTTTACCTTAGTGGCGCTCCATAACCGACTGTGCCCCAGAGCATCATGGGAGCATAAATGTGGAGTATATTTTAACAAATAACTCCTAAACGACAAAAGATAGACTCGTGCCGTTTTTTGCGTCGTGATGTTTGTGACACACTGAATGAAATACAATATAACTTGAAAATCCACCATCAGTGTGAAAAATATGCCGAGTAAGGAGCTGGGTTGGCCTTCCACTAAGGCTTAGTTTGGCTGGGGATTTTTTACTGTCATTTTGATAGGAATTTTCCTCCGGAACCTACCCAGTAGAAGCTTGTTGATCTGATTTTGGGGTCATCCGCTGGGATTAGATGGTCTCCACACACTTCCCGGAGCAACACTCTGTCCAAGTGCTTCCAGAAACCTAGCGGTGTTAACAAAGGAACACTGGCAGAGAAGGTGAGTCATGGTTATCTACCAGTCTTCACTTTATTTAAATATAGTTTCACTTTCTATCTCTTTATATACGTATAGTGCGTCTCGTATTATGGTTCAGGTGATACTATAATGGTCTCAGTTTAAATAATGTTTAACTCTAAGATTATTAGTGAGGTTATTCTCTTAAATAGTACTTTTAAAATGATTACTTACATAAATAAATAAATAATTAATTAAAAAACATTTTATTCAATTGGCTATGGGACACGGGCCGAGGACTGATCGACCTACGGCTGGCCGCCATGGAGGAGGGTGTCTAGTAATAAAAGGCCGAAACACCCTATGATTCTATGGTTTACTACTGATGACGTGTCTCACCATTTAGGATATCGTTGGATTAAAGGGGACTTTAATCTTAGCTCACACCCTTAATCCTAAATAGAATTTTGTGCCGTTCCAATCCCTGAACCCAAAACATAACCGTCAGTGTCTTCAACCGCTAGTTCTAACCGTAAGCCTAAACCTTTAACCTAACCATAACCATTAATTAGGAACTTAGCTTTCAGAACTTTATAGCTAAACTTAACCGTTAGTTTGGAACTCTAGACCTAAACTTTAACCCTAAACATAACCGTTCGTTTAAAATCCTAATTCCAGAACCCTAGGTCAGCAGAACCCTTATTTTCTATAACCCTAATGTTTTCTGACCTCTAGCCTTTAACTTCAGCTTTCAGGTCTGCAGAGTACCGAGTCTTCCTCACCTATCCCCCAACCTACCCTACCCCCCTCTTTCCTTGCCTTGGACCCTGTCCCGGGACCGTCTCCCTCTTTGTCTTTTATCCTACCCCCTTTCCACAACCCTTACCTTACTCGGTGCTCATGTATGACCTTAAAGCCATAGGCATTCACCATATAGAATCCTAAGCCTCACTTTAACCATAGGCGTCGTATAATGTCGGAAACCTAATTAGAAATGACCCCGAATCGTAACCCCCAGGCCCTGATTTTAATTTCAACCCTACTAAGGGTGTTTGGGCTCATGGAGGGACTTTACAACAGCTTACTCAAAAGCGAAACCTTTAGCTTTGAAACTCTAAATAGGCGACATCAGTCGACCGTCATGTTGGAGGAGGCTGACAATGAGGCCTGAGTGGCTGGCCCGTGCACAACGCATGTTCCGGGTCTTTCCTGGGTCTGCGGATTCTTTTACCCTAACCTAACCCAGCCAGTGCCGCCCTCGGTCACCTTGTTGGAAGCCATCTCCATGTCCTGGTGGGTAGAGGTTAAAAGATTATCATAATTGTTAACCTCACTATATAAAAGATAATACCATTTTAATATAGACACCCACCCAGGCACCCTATTAGTTGGGGACAACAGTTTCGCTGCTTATCCACGAGCACGTGCTGTAACGGTTGGACCGAGAGACACGGGTGATCCGTTGTTTAGGGCGGCCGAAAAAAACGGGCTCGGGCGCATCGGCGAGGGAGATATGACGGGACGTTAGACCTCGGGCGTAAGCGCATACGGTGTCAAGGTTCAGTGGGCGTGCGTCTGGAGCATGATTTGGGATTAGCCCAGATCTAGCTTAGTGGGTCGGTGTCACCCTCGGAAGGGAGGAGTAGGCCGAACAAGACCCAGGATTTCGTGCCATCCTCGGAGGTTCAGTCCACCCCGAGCTGAAAGGCGATCGGTAGCTTAGGCTCTAGTTGCGTGTCTCTACCTGTCACCCAATGCTGTCCCGTGGCATCCTTTAATTGATCCCCGTCTGCCTTCCGGGACCCCTAAATAGGCGTCTGCTGGTCCAACCTTGTCCCATTCAGAGCGTTAAAGCTCAGGCACAAGTGATTTAACATGCGTCGTAGGTCACTAGGCCCTAACATAATCTCAATATTTTCTGTAATTTATTTACTAAATAGGTCAAACATCGCTGATTAGGCAAACGAGGGTGATGGCAACTGTAATCTACCCTGATATAAAATGTTTGGGCTGAAACTTTGGCCTGAGCCGCAAATTAGTGACGTTTATTAGATATTTTAATTAAAAACATTAACCTTTTACTTTAGCAGCGATCCTCAATCTGTATTTTTTATTTCATGCGTCGTAGGAATATTAGATTTAGACTAAAGTAAATATAAAATTTAATTCACAATTATTAAATAGGTCAAAGATCAATTTTTTAGATTAATGAGGTGGACCGCAACTGTGTTTCACCCTAATACAAAATGTTTAGGCTGCAAATGTGGCCTTAACATTAAATTAGACACATTTATTAGACATTTTAGTTAGAATTATTTAATTTTGACCCTAGTGGCGTTCTTCCCTACAAGATGTTTTACCTTAGTGGCGCTCCATAACCGACTGTGCCCCAGAGCATCATGGGAGCATAAATGTGGAGTATATTTTAACAAATAACTCCTAAACGACAAAAGATAGACTCGTGCCGTTTTTTGCGTCGTGATGTTTGTGACACACTGAATGAAATACAATATAACTTGAAAATCCACCATCAGTGTGAAAAATATGCCGAGTAAGGAGCTGGGTTGGCCTTCCACTAAGGCTTAGTTTGGCTGGGGATTTTTTACTGTCATTTTGATAGGAATTTTCCTCCGGAACCTACCCAGTAGAAGCTTGTTGATCTGATTTTGGGGTCATCCGCTGGGATTAGATGGTCTCCACACACTTCCCGGAGCAACACTCTGTCCAAGTGCTTCCAGAAACCTAGCGGTGTTAACAAAGGAACACTGGCAGAGAAGGTGAGTCATGGTTATCTACCAGTCTTCACTTTATTTAAATATAGTTTCACTTTCTATCTCTTTATATACGTATAGTGCGTCTCGTATTATGGTTCAGGTGATACTATAATGGTCTCAGTTTAAATAATGTTTAACTCTAAGATTATTAGTGAGGTTATTCTCTTAAATAGTACTTTTAAAATGATTACTTACATAAATAAATAAATAATTAATTAAAAAACATTTTATTCAATTGGCTATGGGACACGGGCCGAGGACTGATCGACCTACGGCTGGCCGCCATGGAGGAGGGTGTCTAGTAATAAAAGGCCGAAACACCCTATGATTCTATGGTTTACTACTGATGACGTGTCTCACCATTTAGGATATCGTTGGATTAAAGGGGACTTTAATCTTAGCTCACACCCTTAATCCTAAATAGAATTTTGTGCCGTTCCAATCCCTGAACCCAAAACATAACCGTCAGTGTCTTCAACCGCTAGTTCTAACCGTAAGCCTAAACCTTTAACCTAACCATAACCATTAATTAGGAACTTAGCTTTCAGAACTTTATAGCTAAACTTAACCGTTAGTTTGGAACTCTAGACCTAAACTTTAACCCTAAACATAACCGTTCGTTTAAAATCCTAATTCCAGAACCCTAGGTCAGCAGAACCCTTATTTTCTATAACCCTAATGTTTTCTGACCTCTAGCCTTTAACTTCAGCTTTCAGGTCTGCAGAGTACCGAGTCTTCCTCACCTATCCCCCAACCTACCCTACCCCCCTCTTTCCTTGCCTTGGACCCTGTCCCGGGACCGTCTCCCTCTTTGTCTTTTATCCTACCCCCTTTCCACAACCCTTACCTTACTCGGTGCTCATGTATGACCTTAAAGCCATAGGCATTCACCATATAGAATCCTAAGCCTCACTTTAACCATAGGCGTCGTATAATGTCGGAAACCTAATTAGAAATGACCCCGAATCGTAACCCCCAGGCCCTGATTTTAATTTCAACCCTACTAAGGGTGTTTGGGCTCATGGAGGGACTTTACAACAGCTTACTCAAAAGCGAAACCTTTAGCTTTGAAACTCTAAATAGGCGACATCAGTCGACCGTCATGTTGGAGGAGGCTGACAATGAGGCCTGAGTGGCTGGCCCGTGCACAACGCATGTTCCGGGTCTTTCCTGGGTCTGCGGATTCTTTTACCCTAACCTAACCCAGCCAGTGCCGCCCTCGGTCACCTTGTTGGAAGCCATCTCCATGTCCTGGTGGGTAGAGGTTAAAAGATTATCATAATTGTTAACCTCACTATATAAAAGATAATACCATTTTAATATAGACACCCACCCAGGCACCCTATTAGTTGGGGACAACAGTTTCGCTGCTTATCCACGAGCACGTGCTGTAACGGTTGGACCGAGAGACACGGGTGATCCGTTGTTTAGGGCGGCCGAAAAAAACGGGCTCGGGCGCATCGGCGAGGGAGATATGACGGGACGTTAGACCTCGGGCGTAAGCGCATACGGTGTCAAGGTTCAGTGGGCGTGCGTCTGGAGCATGATTTGGGATTAGCCCAGATCTAGCTTAGTGGGTCGGTGTCACCCTCGGAAGGGAGGAGTAGGCCGAACAAGACCCAGGATTTCGTGCCATCCTCGGAGGTTCAGTCCACCCCGAGCTGAAAGGCGATCGGTAGCTTAGGCTCTAGTTGCGTGTCTCTACCTGTCACCCAATGCTGTCCCGTGGCATCCTTTAATTGATCCCCGTCTGCCTTCCGGGACCCCTAAATAGGCGTCTGCTGGTCCAACCTTGTCCCATTCAGAGCGTTAAAGCTCAGGCACAAGTGATTTAACATGCGTCGTAGGTCACTAGGCCCTAACATAATCTCAATATTTTCTGTAATTTATTTACTAAATAGGTCAAACATCGCTGATTAGGCAAACGAGGGTGATGGCAACTGTAATCTACCCTGATATAAAATGTTTGGGCTGAAACTTTGGCCTGAGCCGCAAATTAGTGACGTTTATTAGATATTTTAATTAAAAACATTAACCTTTTACTTTAGCAGCGATCCTCAATCTGTATTTTTTATTTCATGCGTCGTAGGAATATTAGATTTAGACTAAAGTAAATATAAAATTTAATTCACAATTGTTAAATAGGTCAAAGATCAATTTTTTAGATTAATGAGGTGGACCGCAACTGTGTTTCACCCTAATACAAAATGTTTAGGCTGCAAATGTGGCCTTAACATTAAATTAGACACATTTATTAGACATTTTAGTTAGAATTATTTAATTTTGACCCTAGTGGCGTTCTTCCCTACAAGATGTTTTACCTTAGTGGCGCTCCATAACCGACTGTGCCCCAGAGCATCATGGGAGCATAAATGTGGAGTATATTTTAACAAATAACTCCTAAACGACAAAAGATAGACTCGTGCCGTTTTTTGCGTCGTGATGTTTGTGACACACTGAATGAAATACAATATAACTTGAAAATCCACCATCAGTGTGAAAAATATGCCGAGTAAGGAGCTGGGTTGGCCTTCCACTAAGGCTTAGTTTGGCTGGGGATTTTTTACTGTCATTTTGATAGGAATTTTCCTCCGGAACCTACCCAGTAGAAGCTTGTTGATCTGATTTTGGGGTCATCCGCTGGGATTAGATGGTCTCCACACACTTCCCGGAGCAACACTCTGTCCAAGTGCTTCCAGAAACCTAGCGGTGTTAACAAAGGAACACTGGCAGAGAAGGTGAGTCATGGTTATCTACCAGTCTTCACTTTATTTAAATATAGTTTCACTTTCTATCTCTTTATATACGTATAGTGCGTCTCGTATTATGGTTCAGGTGATACTATAATGGTCTCAGTTTAAATAATGTTTAACTCTAAGATTATTAGTGAGGTTATTCTCTTAAATAGTACTTTTAAAATGATTACTTACATAAATAAATAAATAATTAATTAAAAAACATTTTATTCAATTGGCTATGGGACACGGGCCGAGGACTGATCGACCTACGGCTGGCCGCCATGGAGGAGGGTGTCTAGTAATAAAAGGCCGAAACACCCTATGATTCTATGGTTTACTACTGATGACGTGTCTCACCATTTAGGATATCGTTGGATTAAAGGGGACTTTAATCTTAGCTCACACCCTTAATCCTAAATAGAATTTTGTGCCGTTCCAATCCCTGAACCCAAAACATAACCGTCAGTGTCTTCAACCGCTAGTTCTAACCGTAAGCCTAAACCTTTAACCTAACCATAACCATTAATTAGGAACTTAGCTTTCAGAACTTTATAGCTAAACTTAACCGTTAGTTTGGAACTCTAGACCTAAACTTTAACCCTAAACATAACCGTTCGTTTAAAATCCTAATTCCAGAACCCTAGGTCAGCAGAACCCTTATTTTCTATAACCCTAATGTTTTCTGACCTCTAGCCTTTAACTTCAGCTTTCAGGTCTGCAGAGTACCGAGTCTTCCTCACCTATCCCCCAACCTACCCTACCCCCCTCTTTCCTTGCCTTGGACCCTGTCCCGGGACCGTCTCCCTCTTTGTCTTTTATCCTACCCCCTTTCCACAACCCTTACCTTACTCGGTGCTCATGTATGACCTTAAAGCCATAGGCATTCACCATATAGAATCCTAAGCCTCACTTTAACCATAGGCGTCGTATAATGTCGGAAACCTAATTAGAAATGACCCCGAATCGTAACCCCCAGGCCCTGATTTTAATTTCAACCCTACTAAGGGTGTTTGGGCTCATGGAGGGACTTTACAACAGCTTACTCAAAAGCGAAACCTTTAGCTTTGAAACTCTAAATAGGCGACATCAGTCGACCGTCATGTTGGAGGAGGCTGACAATGAGGCCTGAGTGGCTGGCCCGTGCACAACGCATGTTCCGGGTCTTTCCTGGGTCTGCGGATTCTTTTACCCTAACCTAACCCAGCCAGTGCCGCCCTCGGTCACCTTGTTGGAAGCCATCTCCATGTCCTGGTGGGTAGAGGTTAAAAGATTATCATAATTGTTAACCTCACTATATAAAAGATAATACCATTTTAATATAGACACCCACCCAGGCACCCTATTAGTTGGGGACAACAGTTTCGCTGCTTATCCACGAGCACGTGCTGTAACGGTTGGACCGAGAGACACGGGTGATCCGTTGTTTAGGGCGGCCGAAAAAAACGGGCTCGGGCGCATCGGCGAGGGAGATATGACGGGACGTTAGACCTCGGGCGTAAGCGCATACGGTGTCAAGGTTCAGTGGGCGTGCGTCTGGAGCATGATTTGGGATTAGCCCAGATCTAGCTTAGTGGGTCGGTGTCACCCTCGGAAGGGAGGAGTAGGCCGAACAAGACCCAGGATTTCGTGCCATCCTCGGAGGTTCAGTCCACCCCGAGCTGAAAGGCGATCGGTAGCTTAGGCTCTAGTTGCGTGTCTCTACCTGTCACCCAATGCTGTCCCGTGGCATCCTTTAATTGATCCCCGTCTGCCTTCCGGGACCCCTAAATAGGCGTCTGCTGGTCCAACCTTGTCCCATTCAGAGCGTTAAAGCTCAGGCACAAGTGATTTAACATGCGTCGTAGGTCACTAGGCCCTAACATAATCTCAATATTTTCTGTAATTTATTTACTAAATAGGTCAAACATCGCTGATTAGGCAAACGAGGGTGATGGCAACTGTAATCTACCCTGATATAAAATGTTTGGGCTGAAACTTTGGCCTGAGCCGCAAATTAGTGACGTTTATTAGATATTTTAATTAAAAACATTAACCTTTTACTTTAGCAGCGATCCTCAATCTGTATTTTTTATTTCATGCGTCGTAGGAATATTAGATTTAGACTAAAGTAAATATAAAATTTAATTCACAATTATTAAATAGGTCAAAGATCAATTTTTTAGATTAATGAGGTGGACCGCAACTGTGTTTCACCCTAATACAAAATGTTTAGGCTGCAAATGTGGCCTTAACATTAAATTAGACACATTTATTAGACATTTTAGTTAGAATTATTTAATTTTGACCCTAGTGGCGTTCTTCCCTACAAGATGTTTTACCTTAGTGGCGCTCCATAACCGACTGTGCCCCAGAGCATCATGGGAGCATAAATGTGGAGTATATTTTAACAAATAACTCCTAAACGACAAAAGATAGACTCGTGCCGTTTTTTGCGTCGTGATGTTTGTGACACACTGAATGAAATACAATATAACTTGAAAATCCACCATCAGTGTGAAAAATATGCCGAGTAAGGAGCTGGGTTGGCCTTCCACTAAGGCTTAGTTTGGCTGGGGATTTTTTACTGTCATTTTGATAGGAATTTTCCTCCGGAACCTACCCAGTAGAAGCTTGTTGATCTGATTTTGGGGTCATCCGCTGGGATTAGATGGTCTCCACACACTTCCCGGAGCAACACTCTGTCCAAGTGCTTCCAGAAACCTAGCGGTGTTAACAAAGGAACACTGGCAGAGAAGGTGAGTCATGGTTATCTACCAGTCTTCACTTTATTTAAATATAGTTTCACTTTCTATCTCTTTATATACGTATAGTGCGTCTCGTATTATGGTTCAGGTGATACTATAATGGTCTCAGTTTAAATAATGTTTAACTCTAAGATTATTAGTGAGGTTATTCTCTTAAATAGTACTTTTAAAATGATTACTTACATAAATAAATAAATAATTAATTAAAAAACATTTTATTCAATTGGCTATGGGACACGGGCCGAGGACTGATCGACCTACGGCTGGCCGCCATGGAGGAGGGTGTCTAGTAATAAAAGGCCGAAACACCCTATGATTCTATGGTTTACTACTGATGACGTGTCTCACCATTTAGGATATCGTTGGATTAAAGGGGACTTTAATCTTAGCTCACACCCTTAATCCTAAATAGAATTTTGTGCCGTTCCAATCCCTGAACCCAAAACATAACCGTCAGTGTCTTCAACCGCTAGTTCTAACCGTAAGCCTAAACCTTTAACCTAACCATAACCATTAATTAGGAACTTAGCTTTCAGAACTTTATAGCTAAACTTAACCGTTAGTTTGGAACTCTAGACCTAAACTTTAACCCTAAACATAACCGTTCGTTTAAAATCCTAATTCCAGAACCCTAGGTCAGCAGAACCCTTATTTTCTATAACCCTAATGTTTTCTGACCTCTAGCCTTTAACTTCAGCTTTCAGGTCTGCAGAGTACCGAGTCTTCCTCACCTATCCCCCAACCTACCCTACCCCCCTCTTTCCTTGCCTTGGACCCTGTCCCGGGACCGTCTCCCTCTTTGTCTTTTATCCTACCCCCTTTCCACAACCCTTACCTTACTCGGTGCTCATGTATGACCTTAAAGCCATAGGCATTCACCATATAGAATCCTAAGCCTCACTTTAACCATAGGCGTCGTATAATGTCGGAAACCTAATTAGAAATGACCCCGAATCGTAACCCCCAGGCCCTGATTTTAATTTCAACCCTACTAAGGGTGTTTGGGCTCATGGAGGGACTTTACAACAGCTTACTCAAAAGCGAAACCTTTAGCTTTGAAACTCTAAATAGGCGACATCAGTCGACCGTCATGTTGGAGGAGGCTGACAATGAGGCCTGAGTGGCTGGCCCGTGCACAACGCATGTTCCGGGTCTTTCCTGGGTCTGCGGATTCTTTTACCCTAACCTAACCCAGCCAGTGCCGCCCTCGGTCACCTTGTTGGAAGCCATCTCCATGTCCTGGTGGGTAGAGGTTAAAAGATTATCATAATTGTTAACCTCACTATATAAAAGATAATACCATTTTAATATAGACACCCACCCAGGCACCCTATTAGTTGGGGACAACAGTTTCGCTGCTTATCCACGAGCACGTGCTGTAACGGTTGGACCGAGAGACACGGGTGATCCGTTGTTTAGGGCGGCCGAAAAAAACGGGCTCGGGCGCATCGGCGAGGGAGATATGACGGGACGTTAGACCTCGGGCGTAAGCGCATACGGTGTCAAGGTTCAGTGGGCGTGCGTCTGGAGCATGATTTGGGATTAGCCCAGATCTAGCTTAGTGGGTCGGTGTCACCCTCGGAAGGGAGGAGTAGGCCGAACAAGACCCAGGATTTCGTGCCATCCTCGGAGGTTCAGTCCACCCCGAGCTGAAAGGCGATCGGTAGCTTAGGCTCTAGTTGCGTGTCTCTACCTGTCACCCAATGCTGTCCCGTGGCATCCTTTAATTGATCCCCGTCTGCCTTCCGGGACCCCTAAATAGGCGTCTGCTGGTCCAACCTTGTCCCATTCAGAGCGTTAAAGCTCAGGCACAAGTGATTTAACATGCGTCGTAGGTCACTAGGCCCTAACATAATCTCAATATTTTCTGTAATTTATTTACTAAATAGGTCAAACATCGCTGATTAGGCAAACGAGGGTGATGGCAACTGTAATCTACCCTGATATAAAATGTTTGGGCTGAAACTTTGGCCTGAGCCGCAAATTAGTGACGTTTATTAGATATTTTAATTAAAAACATTAACCTTTTACTTTAGCAGCGATCCTCAATCTGTATTTTTTATTTCATGCGTCGTAGGAATATTAGATTTAGACTAAAGTAAATATAAAATTTAATTCACAATTATTAAATAGGTCAAAGATCAATTTTTTAGATTAATGAGGTGGACCGCAACTGTGTTTCACCCTAATACAAAATGTTTAGGCTGCAAATGTGGCCTTAACATTAAATTAGACACATCTATTAGACATTTTAGTTAGAATTATTTAATTTTGACCCTAGTGGCGTTCTTCCCTACAAGATGTTTTACCTTAGTGGCGCTCCATAACCGACTGTGCCCCAGAGCATCATGGGAGCATAAATGTGGAGTATATTTTAACAAATAACTCCTAAACGACAAAAGATAGACTCGTGCCGTTTTTTGCGTCGTGATGTTTGTGACACACTGAATGAAATACAATATAACTTGAAAATCCACCATCAGTGTGAAAAATATGCCGAGTAAGGAGCTGGGTTGGCCTTCCACTAAGGCTTAGTTTGGCTGGGGATTTTTTACTGTCATTTTGATAGGAATTTTCCTCCGGAACCTACCCAGTAGAAGCTTGTTGATCTGATTTTGGGGTCATCCGCTGGGATTAGATGGTCTCCACACACTTCCCGGAGCAACACTCTGTCCAAGTGCTTCCAGAAACCTAGCGGTGTTAACAAAGGAACACTGGCAGAGAAGGTGAGTCATGGTTATCTACCAGTCTTCACTTTATTTAAATATAGTTTCACTTTCTATCTCTTTATATACGTATAGTGCGTCTCGTATTATGGTTCAGGTGATACTATAATGGTCTCAGTTTAAATAATGTTTAACTCTAAGATTATTAGTGAGGTTATTCTCTTAAATAGTACTTTTAAAATGATTACTTACATAAATAAATAAATAATTAATTAAAAAACATTTTATTCAATTGGCTATGGGACACGGGCCGAGGACTGATCGACCTACGGCTGGCCGCCATGGAGGAGGGTGTCTAGTAATAAAAGGCCGAAACACCCTATGATTCTATGGTTTACTACTGATGACGTGTCTTACCATTTAGGATATCGTTGGATTAAAGGGGACTTTAATCTTAGCTCACACCCTTAATCCTAAATAGAATTTTGTGCCGTTCCAATCCCTGAACCCAAAACATAACCGTCAGTGTCTTCAACCGCTAGTTCTAACCGTAAGCCTAAACCTTTAACCTAACCATAACCATTAATTAGGAACTTAGCTTTCAGAACTTTATAGCTAAACTTAACCGTTAGTTTGGAACTCTAGACCTAAACTTTAACCCTAAACATAACCGTTCGTTTAAAATCCTAATTCCAGAACCCTAGGTCAGCAGAACCCTTATTTTCTATAACCCTAATGTTTTCTGACCTCTAGCCTTTAACTTCAGCTTTCAGGTCTGCAGAGTACCGAGTCTTCCTCACCTATCCCCCAACCTACCCTACCCCCCTCTTTCCTTGCCTTGGACCCTGTCCCGGGACCGTCTCCCTCTTTGTCTTTTATCCTACCCCCTTTCCACAACCCTTACCTTACTCGGTGCTCATGTATGACCTTAAAGCCATAGGCATTCACCATATAGAATCCTAAGCCTCACTTTAATCATAGGCGTCGTATAATGTCGGAAACCTAATTAGAAATGACCCCGAATCGTAACCCCCAGGCCCTGATTTTAATTTCAACCCTACTAAGGGTGTTTGGGCTCATGGAGGGACTTTACAACAGCTTACTCAAAAGCGAAACCTTTAGCTTTGAAACTCTAAATAGGCGACATCAGTCGACCGTCATGTTGGAGGAGGCTGACAATGAGGCCTGAGTGGCTGGCCCGTGCACAACGCATGTTCCGGGTCTTTCCTGGGTCTGCGGATTCTTTTACCCTAACCCTAACCCTAACCCAGTGAAACACAGGCCACAGCAGAGTATGTCGAATATTTCCTCAATCCGATTAGTACCAGACACCCTAGTTACATTAGGGACACCTATGATTTCATTGAAAAGATTAAAAATCTTTCCCTCCCTCCTGACTGTTTCTTGTTTACTATCGATGTAGATAGTTTATATACTAATATCGAAACACCAGCTGGTATGGAAGCGGTCAGAGAGTGGTTTATTAGATTCCCGGACAAAAACAGACCTGAGGATGCGATTCTAAAATTACTGGAGATTAATCTTACCAAAAATGATTTTGAATTCAACTCCAAGCATTACCTTCAGGTCAAAGGCACAGCCATGGGCAAAAAGTTTGCCCCTTCCTATGCCAATATATTTATGGCAAGATGGGAGGAAAAGGCGCTGGCTGCTTGGGAATTTAAACCCTTTAGTTATTATAGGTTTCTCGATGACATTTGGGGTGTCTGGACTGGAACAGAGGAATATTTTAAACAGTTTGCGGCCCACCTTAACAATTTTCACCGTTCCATAAAAATCAAATACACGTTGGACAGAGCGGGAGTTAACTTTTTGGATACTGTTACTTACAAGGGCAAGGGGTTTGTGGAGACAGGCAAATTGGATGTCAGAGTCTATTTTAAAGACACTGACACACATGCACTTCTCCACAAATCAAGCTATCACCCTAAACATACTTTTAGGGGTATTGTGAAATCCCAGGTACAGAGATTTCACAGAATATGTACCCAGCCCGAGGATTTCCTGGAGGCGAAAAGCACTCTCTTTTCGGCACTCCGGAAACGAGGTTATTCCCGTTCCTTCCTGAGAAGTTGTGAGGATCGATTTCTCGAAAAGAGAAAAAATGATAGCAGGGAGATGATCCCATTAATCACAACCTTCTCTAAAGGAAGTGTCCACTTAAATAGGTTGATGAAATCCAATTTTCATCGATTCCTGAGGCAAAATAAAGTGTTGGACAACCATAAAATCATTTCGCCCTACCGCAAAAATCTAAATCTTAAAGATATTCTAGTCAGAAGCAGGTTACCTCCCTCGGAAGAGGAAAAGAGGAAACATGCCCCACCCGGGGAATTTAGGCCAAAGCGATGGATTCAAAATCCACAAACGAAAACCATTTATGAGATTTCCCCGGCTTTAAAACATGACACAGGTAATTGTGTCTATTTAATTTATTGCACAAAGTGCAATAAACAGTATGTGGGGGAGACTAGAAATACTTTGACGACTAGGCTGACACAACACAGATATAACATTAAACATAAGAAAGAGTCACACACTGTGGTTGTTCAGCACTTTATAAAACACGGTATTGAATCCCTAAAAGTCATGGGATTACAATATAATAGATGGTGGTCCCACCTAAACAGAAAACAGGCTGAAAGAACATGGATTAATAATTTAAGTTCCATGTATCCATGGGGTTTAAATGAACAATCCAGAGTCATTTAGGCTCATGTTCAGGATAACCAGTGGTGGAGATGTTAGTGCTTGGTGACTGTGGGGTAGGCCAGTGCACAACGTGGACGCTGGGACTTGCTCACTCTACGCTTTCTACCCCTAACCCCAAATTCTTACCCCTAACCTTAACCTTTTACTTTTCTATGCTTTCTAACCCTATTCTTTATTAGCCCTAAACATAACCTTTACTTTAACCCTAATCTTAATTTTTTATTTTTTATTATAATCAATTTGTTTACCCTAATTTTCCCAACCCTAATTTATCCTAACCCTATTTTAATTTAATTTAAACCCCTAAGTTTTTCTAACCCTAATCTAATTCCTTTCCTCTTTGTTTCCAGTGTGGGGCTGTGCGTGACCTGGTGTCGCGGTCTTTTCCCCTAACCTAACCTAGCCAGTGCCACCTCCAATAGCCGGGCTATTGACATTTCTGCATCATCCATGGAACCTGTAAAAAAGACAAAAAAGAGAAAAACATATGTCATTTCATCAATTGACTGTGAAATATGGATAATGAATAATTAAAATTACTTCATTGTTAAATGGCTATTTACTCATACTTACCTGACTTTACTTACCTCTTGACATAAATTATGGATGGACAATATTCATACTTTTTCTTGGATAATAATACTCACCTGGTCATACTTACCGGTTTATCTATATCCACTCTAATTATTTATAAACTGGATAAAGAGTGGAAAAAAGGAACAAAAATAATAATTATTGCTTTATTATTAATTTTTGAATACAAGAAGACCACATTAGAATTCATCAGGGAGAGGAAAAAACCAGGTTGAGGAAAATAAAAATAAGCTCCACACTGAAAAGTTTCTTATTTTCTTTTTTCCTTTTTTACAAGGGGGCGGAGCCTAGCCTCTGCGTGTGTGACACACAGGCAGGCAGCCTCTCAGTTGGAGACAGAGAGCTGTAGGAGCAACACGGTTGAGCTATTGTTGAGTTTAGAGCCTATCTTTGGAAAAAATTGTTCAGTACTGGTCAGGGATTGTTAAAAGACTTTAGTCTTTCTACCCTTAACAGCCAGGTTGAACTTTTTATCCAGAAGGACTAAAGATTTTCCTCATTTATGTGTATATTTCCACATTTCTTTTGAGTTTGTTTTGCTAACTAGCTTCTCTAGCATAACAATCTTTCCTCCCTGTTGAGTATCTTGTTTTGTTTAGTTTATTACACTTTTCTTTTCTTCTGTATTCATTGTTTTTGTTCCTTTTCTCCTATTTTTGATTTATAGACACTCTTTTATATATTTACACACTTCAATAATTAATTATTTTTGGCAAGTCTATGCCTGATGAAGGCTTCTTAGAGCCGAAACGTTGCAACAGACTTGCCTTTTCATTTAAATATGTCATTATACCGCGGTCCATTCTATCCAGAGCGGGGACGAAAAAGATACTCCCATCCTGATGATCGGAGATGGAGAGACAGATATCCCCGCCCTGAAGAATGGTATCAATACAATGCCAGATATAGGGAAAACAGAGTTCCCCAATACACTAGGGAGTTCAGAAACAGTGAACTTTACCCTAGATTCATGCAGGATTACCAGAGTTATATTCCTGACTGGAGCAATTATGACCCCTACTGGAGAAAGAGGGGACGTACTCCAAGATACAAAAGCCCTCAATACAAGCCACGATCCACTAGTGGCAAAAGACAGGGTTCTATAAAAGAAAAAAATCCCAAACAAAAACAGGGCAAAAAACAGAAAAAACAGCCCAAACGAACTAGGAGGGACAGAACAAATAAAAAACAAACTGTGGATACCCAGGATGAGAAATTTAGAGCCCTAATAAAGAAGTTGCTTGAATTATTGAGATCCTTCCATCATCTAGAGAAGATCTCTATACATGCGGAGGAAGAACCTCCCACTTTCAACAGGCTCACAGATTTTCTGGGTAATGTTATAAAACCGGCTAATTTGACACCGGAAACAAAAACCCTCCTGGAAGGGAATGCCAAAAATTGGGCATACACTACACGCCTCATCCTGCAAGATCACTATATAAATTTCATTGAGAAAGAGAGTGAAACCTTGCAGGAGGCATTAATTGGAGATTGGGACACAGCCTTGAAGGTTGCAGTAAAATGGTACAGGAGAAGATACCCTAAAAGACACATGCAGGAGCCCATAAAGAAAGTAGAGGCGCTCCTGCTGTCTTTCGATCAGACTGAAAGACGGAGAGACAGGGATACAGAGACAGAAATGATCACATCTGTAATCACAGAGGAAGATTTCCCACCCCTGTCACGGGTCCCAGAACCCTCTTCTCCGGTACCCACTGTAACTAGGGAGAGAACACCTCCTCTTTCCCCGTCTCCATTTCCAATTGCACTTCCACGGAGGATTCCGCGGCCCAGGCGGCGGATCACAGTGCAAGTGTCTCCCCCGAAAAATCCAGCAGTCGCACATCCAGACGAACATTCAGAACTCCTGGAAATTCATAGTGACCAGGGAACCCAAACAACATTCATAGATGTATCAGTTCTCACAGAAAGGTCACGGGCACAGGATGCTGTGGCCCACACTGATAAACCACGCGAGGAGGTTCTCCCGCACGTAGACACGTGTGAGGAGGTTCTCCCACGCGTAGACGCGCGTGAGGAGTACTTCTCGCCAATGGTCAAAATACATGCAATCCAGGAAAGCAGTAGTTCGTCCGATGAGAGTGATACTGAACTAGAGCCTCTCATTAACTTTCAGGATGACCGTGGGGAGTTAGACACCCTCCCACTCATGGATTCTCCTTGTCCACCCACGGGGGTCCAGGTGGGAGGTTATCTTTTACCAGAACCCCCTTTAGATCATCCTAATGTGCTTACTAGTACACCGTCCGAGTCACCGAAATCATATAAACCCATCAGACACCTACGTACAGTTAGGAAGCTAGTTGATTGGGGTCTCAGTGTACGTAAAAAATATTGCATTCTGGGGGACTCCAATGTGAGTAGGTTTCCTCATCACTCCTTTGCGGATGTCCAGATTGACAGCTACCCAGGTGCTACATTTAGACATGCAGAGAACCTAATTAAAAAAGCACGGGTGTTTGTTACTGTGGAAAAAGTGATTTTATCCTTTGGGATAAACCACCGGGGTCAAAAAATGAAGCTGACGGCTATTAAAGAAATGCAGCGGGCACTGAAGGCGGCGAGGGAGAAATTTCCCAATGCCGACATCATGATCCCACTCATCAATTTCTCCAGGACATTAAGAGGAGAAGAGCAAATGATCCTGGATAGCCTTAATAGCCACATTCGGAGGAATATGCCTCACCTACCATTATTGCCAAACACGCAATTCAGAGTAGGCGAGGATCAAATACACTGGACACTAAATTGTGCTCGAGCCATATTTGAACACTGGGTCGAGCACTTAAACTTGGTCGCCCTATAAACCCAAAACCGGGATTATCGGATAGGAAGAGTGAAGTTTTGAATCTGTCCAAACACTTCACACCTACAATAGGGCAAATTCAATTATTAAGCAAGGGCCTTACATTCATCCCTACACCCAAAATAAACATAAACACAAAAAAACAACTGATTGCAGATACACAACAATATCATAGGAGACTGCTTTTGGCAGCCTTCTATAGATATGAGAAGGAGGGAGAAATTCCTCCGTTCACAGGGAAGTCCAACTGGACTCCCAAATTATCTCAAGTCCCAAATACCATCAGACAGATAATCAGAGCGGACAAATATGCGATCAGTAACATACCCTGGAATTACAGGGTAGTTTCAAACCTGAGCCGGGATGAAAAACAGGCCTTGTTAAAATTAAAAAATAATAGGTCCATTGTGATCAAGCCAGCCGATAAAGGCAGTGCTGTGGTCATAATGGATCGATATGCATACATAATGGAGGCGGAACGGCAGTTGAACCAGGAAGAATATTATGAAAAACTTTCAGAACCTATCTTCCTGAAAACGGTTCCTGTCATACGGGACATACTTACCAAATTAAGGGAAGAGGGTTTCATAAATAAAAAACAAGAGACTTACCTGATGGGTCCTGATGATCCACGCCCCAGGTATTTCTATCTCCTCCCTAAAATCCATAAGGAGCCACACACCTGGAGTGTTCCTTTTGAGATGCCACCAGGCCGCCCCATTGTCTCTGACTGTGGCAGTGAAACACAGGCCACAGCAGAGTATGTCGAATATTTCCTCAATCCGATAAGTACCAGACACCCTAGTTACATTAGGGACACCTATGATTTCATCGAAAAGATTAAAAATCTTTCCCTCCCTCCTGACTGTTTCTTGTTTACTATCGATGTAGATAGTTTATATACTAATATCGAAACACAAGCTGGTATGGAAGCGGTCAGAGAGTGGTTTATTAGATTCCCGGACAAAAACAGACCTGAGGATGCGATTCTAAAATTACTGGAGATTAATCTTACCAAAAATGATTTTGAATTCAACTCCAAGCATTACCTTCAGGTCAAAGGCACAGCCATGGGCAAAAAGTTTGCCCCTTCCTATGCCAATATATTTATGGCAAGATGGGAGGAAAAGGCGCTGGCTGCTTGGGAATTTAAACCCTTTAGTTATTATAGGTTTCTCGATGACATTTGGGGTGTCTGGACTGGAACAGAGGAATATTTTAAACAGTTTGCGGCCCACCTTAACAATTTTCACCGTTCCATAAAAATCAAATACACGTTGGACAGAGCGGGAGTTAACTTTTTGGATACTGTTACTTACAAGGGCAAGGGGTTTGTGGAGACAGGCAAATTGGATGTCAGAGTCTATTTTAAAGACACTGACACACATGCACTTCTCCACAAATCAAGCTATCACCCTAAACATACTTTTAGGGGTATTGTGAAATCCCAGGTACAGAGATTTCACAGAATATGTACCCAGCCCGAGGATTTCCTGGAGGCGAAAAGCACTCTCTTTTCGGCACTCCGGAAACGAGGTTATTCCCGTTCCTTCCTGAGAAGTTGTGAGGATCGATTTCTCGAAAAGAGAAAAAATGATAGCAGGGAGATGATCCCATTAATCACAACCTTCTCTAAAGGAAGTGTCCACTTAAATAGGTTGATGAAATCCAATTTTCATCGATTCCTGAGGCAAAATAAAGTGTTGGACAACCATAAAATCATTTCGGCCTACCGCAAAAATCTAAATCTTAAAGATATTCTAGTCAGAAGCAGGTTACCTCCCTCGGAAGAGGAAAAGAGGAAACATGCCCCACCCGGGGAATTTAGGCCAAAGCGATGGATTCAAAATCCACAAACGAAAACCACTTATGAGATTTCCCCGGCTTTAAAACATGACACAGGTAATTGTGTCTATTTAATTTATTGCACAAAGTGCAATAAACAGTATGTGGGGGAGACTAGAAATACTTTGACGACTAGGCTGACACAACACAGATATAACATTAAACATAAGAAAGAGTCACACACTGTGGTTGTTCAGCACTTTATAAAACACGGTATTGAATCCCTAAAAGTCATGGGATTACAATATAATAGATGGTGGTCCCACCTAAACAGAAAACAGGCTGAAAGAACATGGATTAATAATTTAAGTTCCATGTATCCATGGGGTTTAAATGAACAATCCAGAGTCATTTAGGCTCATGTTCAGGATAACCAGTGGTGGAGATGTTAGTGCTTGGTGACTGTGGGGTAGGCCAGTGCACAACGTGGACGCTGGGACTTGCTCACTCTACGCTTTCTACCCCTAACCCCAAATTCTTACCCCTAACCTTAACCTTTTACTTTTCTATGCTTTCTAACCCTATTCTTTATTAGCCCTAAACATAACCTTTACTTTAACCCTAATCTTAATTTTTTATTTTTTATTATAATCAATTTGTTTACCCTAATTTTCCCAACCCTAATTTATCCTAACCCTATTTTAATTTAATTTAAACCCCTAAGTTTTTCTAACCCTAATCTAATTCCTTTCCTCTTTGTTTCCAGTGTGGGGCTGTGCGTGACCTGGTGTCGCGGTCTTTTCCCCTAACCTAACCCTAACCCTAACCCTAATTAGGAACTTAGCTTTCAGAACTTTATAGCTAAACTTAACCGTTAGTTTTGAACTCTAGACCTAAACTTTAACCCTAAACATAACCGTTCGTTTAAAATCCTAATTCCAGAACCCTAGGTCAGCAGAACCCTTATTTTCTATAACCCTAATGTTTTCTGACCTTTAGCCTTTAACTTCAGCTTTCAGATCTGCAGAGTACCGAGTCTTCCTCACCTATCCCCCAACCTACCCTACCCCCCTCTTTCCTTGCCTTGGACCCTGTCCCGGGACCGTCTCCCTCTTTGTCTTTTATCCTACCCCCTTTCCACAACCCTTACCTTACTCGGTGCTCATGTATGACCTTAAAGCCATAGGCATTCACCATATAGAATCCTAAGCCTCACTTTAACAATAGGCGTCGTATAATGTCGGAAACCTAATTAGAAATGACCCCGAATCGTAACCCCCAGGCCCTGATTTTAATTTCAACCCTACTAAGGGTGTTTGGGCTCATGGAGGGACTTTACAACAGCTTACTCAAAAGCGAAACCTTTAGCTTTGAAACTCTAAATAGGCGACATCAGTCGACCGTCATGTTGGAGGAGGCTGACAATGAGGCCTGAGTGGCTGGCCCGTGCACAACGCATGTTCCGGGTCTTTCCCGGGTCTGCGGATTCTTTTACCCTAACCTAACCCAGCCAGTGCCGCCCTCGGTCACCTTGTTGGAAGCCATCTCCATGTCCTGGTGGGTAGAGGTTAAAAGATGATCATAATTGTTAACCTCACTATATAAAAGATAATACCATTTTAATATAGACACCCACCCAGGCACCCTATTAGTTGGGGACAACAGTTTCGCTGCTTATCCACGAGCACGTGCTGTAACGGTTGGACCGAGAGACACGGGTGATCCGTTGTTTAGGGCGGCCGAAAAACACGGGCTCGGGCGCATCGGCGAGGGAGATATGACGGGACGTTAGACCTCGGGCGTAAGCGCATACGGTGTCAAGGTTCAGTGGGCGTGCGTCTGGAGCATGATTTGGGATTAGCCCAGATCTAGCTTAGTGGGTCGGTGTCACCCTCGGAAGGGAGGAGTAGGCCGAACAAGACCCAGGATTTCGTGCCATCCTCGGAGGTTCAGTCCACCCCGAGCTGAAAGGCGATCGGTAGCTTAGGCTCTAGTCGCGTGTCTCTACCCGTCACCCAATGCTGTCCCGTGGCATCCTTTAATTGATCCCCGTCTGCCTTCCGGGACCCCTAAATAGGCGTCTGCTGGTCCAACCTTGTCCCATTCAGAGCGTTAAAGCTCAGGCACAAGTGATTTAACATGCGTCGTAGGTCACTAGGCCCTAACATAATCTCAATATTTTCTGTAATTTATTTACTAAACAGGTCAAACATCGCTGATTAGGCAAACGAGGGTGATGGCAACTGTAATCTACCCTGATATAAAATGTTTGGGCTGAAACTTTGGCCTGAGCCGCAAATTAGTGACGTTTATTAGATATTTTAATTCAAAATAATAACCTTTTCTTTAGCAGCGATCCGCAATCTGTATTTTTTATTTCATGCGTCGTAGGAATATTAGATTTAGACTAAAGTAAATATAACATTTAATTCACAATTATTAAATAGGTCAAAGATCAATTTTTTAGATTAATGAGGTGGATCGCAACTGTGTTTCACCCTAATACAAAATGTTTAGGCTGCAAATGTGGCCTTAACATTAAATTAGACACATCTATTAGACATTTTAGTTAGAATTATTTAATTTTGACCCTAGTGGCGTTCTTCCCTACAAGATTTTTTACCTTAGTGGCGCTCCATAACCGACTCTGCCCCAGAGCATCATGGGAGCATAAATGTGGAGTATATTTTAACAAATAACTCCTAAACGACAAAAGATAGACTCGTGCCGTTTTTTGCGTCGTGATGTTTGTGACACACTGAATGAAATACAATATAACTTGAAAATCCACCATCAGTGTGAAAAATATGCCGAGTAAGGAGCTGGGTTGGCCTTCCACTAAGGCTTAGTTTGGCTGGGGATTTTTTACTGTCATTTTGATAGGAATTTTCCTCCGGAACCTACCCAGTAGAAGCTTGTTGATCTGATTTTGGGGTCATCCGCTGGGATTAGATGGTCTCCACACACTTCCCGGAGCAACACTCTGTCCAAGTGCTTCCAGAAACCTAGCGGTGTTAACAAAGGAACACTGGCAGAGAAGGTGAGTCATGGTTATCTACCAGTCTTCACTTTATTTAAATATAGTTTCACTTTCTATCTCTTTATATACGTATAGTGCGTCTCGTATTATGGTTCAGGTGATACTATAATGGTCTCAGTTTAAATAATGTTTAACTCTAAGATTATTAGTGAGGTTATTATCTTAAATAGTACTTTTAAAATGATTACTTACATAAATAAATAAATAAACATTTTATTCAATTGGCTATGGGACACGGGCCGAGGACTGATCGACCTACGGCTGGCCGCCATGGAGGAGGGTGTCTAGTAATAAAAGGCCGAAACACCCTATGATTCTATGGTTTACTACTGATGACGTGTCTCACCATTTAGGATATCGTTGGATTAAAGGGGACTTTAATCTTAGCTCACACCCTTAATCCTAAATAGAATTTTGTGCCGTTCCAATCCCTGAACCCAAAACATAACCGTCAGTGTCTTCAACCGCTAGTTCTAACCGTAAGCCTAAACCTTTAACCTAACCATAACCATTAATTAGGAACTTAGCTTTCAGAACTTTATAGCTAAACTTAACCGTTAGTTTTGAACTCTAGACCTAAACTTTAACCCTAAACATAACCGTTCGTTTAAAATCCTAATTCCAGAACCCTAGGTCAGCAGAACCCTTATTTTCTATAACCCTAATGTTTTCTGACCTTTAGCCTTTAACTTCAGCTTTCAGATCTGCAGAGTACCGAGTCTTCCTCACCTATCCCCCAACCTACCCTACCCCCCTCTTTCCTTGCCTTGGACCCTGTCCCGGGACCGTCTCCCTCTTTGTCTTTTATCCTACCCCCTTTCCACAACCCTTACCTTACTCGGTGCTCATGTATGACCTTAAAGCCATAGGCATTCACCATATAGAATCCTAAGCCTCACTTTAACAATAGGCGTCGTATAATGTCGGAAACCTAATTAGAAATGACCCCGAATCGTAACCCCCAGGCCCTGATTTTAATTTCAACCCTACTAAGGGTGTTTGGGCTCATGGAGGGACTTTACAACAGCTTACTCAAAAGCGAAACCTTTAGCTTTGAAACTCTAAATAGGCGACATCAGTCGACCGTCATGTTGGAGGAGGCTGACAATGAGGCCTGAGTGGCTGGCCCGTGCACAACGCATGTTCCGGGTCTTTCCCGGGTCTGCGGATTCTTTTACCCTAACCTAACCCAGCCAGTGCCGCCCTCGGTCACCTTGTTGGAAGCCATCTCCATGTCCTGGTGGGTAGAGGTTAAAAGATGATCATAATTGTTAACCTCACTATATAAAAGATAATACCATTTTAATATAGACACCCACCCAGGCACCCTATTAGTTGGGGACAACAGTTTCGCTGCTTATCCACGAGCACGTGCTGTAACGGTTGGACCGAGAGACACGGGTGATCCGTTGTTTAGGGCGGCCGAAAAACACGGGCTCGGGCGCATCGGCGAGGGAGATATGACGGGACGTTAGACCTCGGGCGTAAGCGCATACGGTGTCAAGGTTCAGTGGGCGTGCGTCTGGAGCATGATTTGGGATTAGCCCAGATCTAGCTTAGTGGGTCGGTGTCACCCTCGGAAGGGAGGAGTAGGCCGAACAAGACCCATGATTTCGTGCCATCCTCGGAGGTTCAGTCCACCCCGAGCTGAAAGGCGATCGGTAGCTTAGGCTCTAGTCGCGTGTCTCTACCCGTCACCCAATGCTGTCCCGTGGCATCCTTTAATTGATCCCCGTCTGCCTTCCGGGACCCCTAAATAGGCGTCTGCTGGTCCAACCTTGTCCCATTCAGAGCGTTAAAGCTCAGGCACAAGTGATTTAACATGCGTCGTAGGTCACTAGGCCCTAACATAATCTCAATATTTTCTGTAATTTATTTACTAAACAGGTCAAACATCGCTGATTAGGCAAACGAGGGTGATGGCAACTGTAATCTACCCTGATATAAAATGTTTGGGCTGAAACTTTGGCCTGAGCCGCAAATTAGTGACGTTTATTAGATATTTTAATTCAAAATAATAACCTTTTCTTTAGCAGCGATCCGCAATCTGTATTTTTTATTTCATGCGTCGTAGGAATATTAGATTTAGACTAAAGTAAATATAACATTTAATTCACAATTATTAAATAGGTCAAAGATCAATTTTTTAGATTAATGAGGTGGATCGCAACTGTGTTTCACCCTAATACAAAATGTTTAGGCTGCAAATGTGGCCTTAACATTAAATTAGACACATCTATTAGACATTTTAGTTAGAATTATTTAATTTTGACCCTAGTGGCGTTCTTCCCTACAAGATTTTTTACCTTAGTGGCGCTCCATAACCGACTGTGCCCCAGAGCATCATGGGAGCATAAATGTGGAGTATATTTTAACAAATAACTCCTAAACGACAAAAGATAGACTCGTGCCGTTTTTTGCGTCGTGATGTTTGTGACACACTGAATGAAATACAATATAACTTGAAAATCCACCATCAGTGTGAAAAATATGCCGAGTAAGGAGCTGGGTTGGCCTTCCACTAAGGCTTAGTTTGGCTGGGGATTTTTTACTGTCATTTTGATAGGAATTTTCCTCCGGAACCTACCCAGTAGAAGCTTGTTGATCTGATTTTGGGGTCATCCGCTGGGATTAGATGGTCTCCACACACTTCCCGGAGCAACACTCTGTCCAAGTGCTTCCAGAAACCTAGCGGTGTTAACAAAGGAACACTGGCAGAGAAGGTGAGTCATGGTTATCTACCAGTCTTCACTTTATTTAAATATAGTTTCACTTTCTATCTCTTTATATACGTATAGTGCGTCTCGTATTATGGTTCAGGTGATACTATAATGGTCACAGTTTAAATAATGTTTAACTCTAAGATTATTAGTGAGGTTATTATCTTAAATAGTACTTTTAAAATGATTACTTACATAAATAAATAAATAAATTAATTAATTAATAAATAAATAAACATTTTATTCAATTGGCTATGGGACACGGGCCGAGGACTGATCGACCTACGGCTGGCCGCCATGGAGGAGGGTGTCTAGTAATAAAAGGCCGAAACACCCTATGATTCTATGGTTTACTACTGATGACGTGTCTCACCATTTAGGATATCGTTGGATTAAAGGGGACTTTAATCTTAGCTCACACCCTTAATCCTAAATAGAATTTTGTGCCGTTCCAATCCCTGAACCCAAAACATAACCGTCAGTGTCTTCAACCGCTAGTTCTAACCGTAAGCCTAAACCTTTAACCTAACCATAACCATTAATTAGGAACTTAGCTTTCAGAACTTTATAGCTAAACTTAACCGTTAGTTTTGAACTCTAGACCTAAACTTTAACCCTAAACATAACCGTTCGTTTAAAATCCTAATTCCAGAACCCTAGGTCAGCAGAACCCTTATTTTCTATAACCCTAATGTTTTCTGACCTCTAGCCTTTAACTTCAGCTTTCAGGTCTGCAGAGTACCGAGTCTTCCTCACCTATCCCCCAACCTACCCTACCCCCCTCTTTCCTTGCCTTGGACCCTGTCCCGGGACCGTCTCCCTCTTTGTCTTTTATCCTACCCCCTTTCCACAACCCTTACCTTACTCGGTGCTCATGTATGACCTTAAAGCCATAGGCATTCACCATATAGAATCCTAAGCCTCACTTTAACCATAGGCGTCGTATAATGTCGGAAACCTAATTAGAAATGACCCCGAATCGTAACCCCCAGGCCCTGATTTTAATTTCAACCCTACTAAGGGTGTTTGGGCTCATGGAGGGACTTTACAACAGCTTACTCAAAAGCGAAACCTTTAGCTTTGAAACTCTAAATAGGCGACATCAGTCGACCGTCATGTTGGAGGAGGCTGACAATGAGGCCTGAGTGGCTGGCCCGTGCACAACGCATGTTCCGGGTCTTTCCCGGGTCTGCGGATTCTTTTTACCCTAACCTAACCCAGCCAGTGCCGCCCTCGGTCACCTTGTTGGAAGCCATCTCCATGTCCTGGTGGGTAGAGGTTAAAAGATTATCATAATTGTTAACCTCACTATATAAAAGATAATACCATTTTAATATAGACACCCACCCAGGCACCCTATTAGTTGGGGACAACAGTTTTGCTGCTTATCCACGAGCACGTGCTGTAACGGTTGGACCGAGAGACACGGGTGATCCGTTGTTTAGGGCGGCCGAAAAAAACGGGCTCGGGCGCATCGGCGAGGGAGATATGACGGGACGTTAGACCTCGGGCGTAAGCGCATACGGTGTCAAGGTTCAGTGGGCGTGCGTCTGGAGCATGATTTGGGATTAGCCCAGATCTAGCTTAGTGGGTCGGTGTCACCCTCGGAAGGGAGGAGTAGGCCGAACAAGACCCAGGATTTCGTGCCATCCTCGGAGGTTCAGTCCACCCCGAGCTGAAAGGCGATCGGTAGCTTAGGCTCTAGTTGCGTGTCTCTACCTGTCACCCAATGCTGTCCCGTGGCATCCTTTAATTGATCCCCGTCTGCCTTCCGGGACCCCTAAATAGGCGTCTGCTGGTCCAACCTTGTCCCATTCAGAGCGTTAAAGCTCAGGCACAAGTGATTTAACATGCGTCGTAGGTCACTAGGCCCTAACATAATCTCAATATTTTCTGTAATTTATTTACTAAATAGGTCAAACATCGCTGATTAGGCAAACGAGGGTGATGGCAACTGTAATCTACCCTGATATAAAATGTTTGGGCTGAAACTTTGGCCTGAGCCGCAAATTAGTGACGTTTATTAGATATTTTAATTAAAAACAATAACCTTTTACTTTAGCAGCGATCCTCAATCTGTATTTTTTATTTCATGCGTCGTAGGAATATTAGATTTAGACTAAAGTAAATATAAAATTTAATTCACAATTATTAAATAGGTCAAAGATCAATTTTTTAGATTAATGAGGTGGACCGCAACTGTGTTTCACCCTAATACAAAATGTTTAGGCTGCAAATGTGGCCTTAACATTAAATTAGACACATTTATTAGACATTTTAGTTAGAATTATTTAATTTTGACCCTAGTGGCGTTCTTCCCTACAAGATGTTTTACCTTAGTGGCGCTCCATAACCGACTGTGCCCCAGAGCATCATGGGAGCATAAATGTGGAGTATATTTTAACAAATAACTCCTAAACGACAAAAGATAGACTCGTGCCGTTTTTTGCGTCGTGATGTTTGTGACACACTGAATGAAATACAATATAACTTGAAAATCCACCATCAGTGTGAAAAATATGCCGAGTAAGGAGCTGGGTTGGCCTTCCACTAAGGCTTAGTTTGGCTGGGGATTTTTTACTGTCATTTTGATAGGAATTTTCCTCCGGAACCTACCCAGTAGAAGCTTGTTGATCTGATTTTGGGGTCATCCGCTGGGATTAGATGGTCTCCACACACTTCCCGGAGCAACACTCTGTCCAAGTGCTTCCAGAAACCTAGCGGTGTTAACAAAGGAACACTGGCAGAGAAGGTGAGTCATGGTTATCTACCAGTCTTCACTTTATTTAAATATAGTTTCACTTTCTATCTCTTTATATACGTATAGTGCGTCTCGTATTATGGTTCAGGTGATACTATAATGGTCTCAGTTTAAATAATGTTTAACTCTAAGATTATTAGTGAGGTTATTCTCTTAAATAGTACTTTTAAAATGATTACTTACATAAATAAATAAATAATTAATTAAAAAACATTTTATTCAATTGGCTATGGGACACGGGCCGAGGACTGATCGACCTACGGCTGGCCGCCATGGAGGAGGGTGTCTAGTAATAAAAGGCCGAAACACCCTATGATTCTATGGTTTACTACTGATGACGTGTCTCACCATTTAGGATATCGTTGGATTAAAGGGGACTCTTAATCTTAGCTCACACCCTTAATCCTAAATAGAATTTTGTGCCGTTCCAATCCCTGAACCCAAAACATAACCGTCAGTGTCTTCAACCGCTAGTTCTAACCGTAAGCCTAAACCTTTAACCTAACCATAACCATTAATTAGGAACTTAGCTTTCAGAACTTTATAGCTAAACTTAACCGTTAGTTTGGAACTCTAGACCTAAACTTTAACCCTAAACATAACCGTTCGTTTAAAATCCTAATTCCAGAACCCTAGGTCAGCAGAACCCTTATTTTCTATAACCCTAATGTTTTCTGACCTCTAGCCTTTAACTTCAGCTTTCAGGTCTGCAGAGTACCGAGTCTTCCTCACCTATCCCCCAACCTACCCTACCCCCCTCTTTCCTTGCCTTGGACCCTGTCCCGGGACCGTCTCCCTCTTTGTCTTTTATCCTACCCCCTTTCCACAACCCTTACCTTACTCGGTGCTCATGTATGACCTTAAAGCCATAGGGCATTCACCATATAGAATCCTAAGCCTCACTTTAACCATAGGCGTCGTATAATGTCGGAAACCTAATTAGAAATGACCCCGAATCGTAACCCCCAGGCCCTGATTTTAATTTCAACCCTACTAAGGGTGTTTGGGCTCATGGAGGGACTTTACAACAGCTTACTCAAAAGCGAAACCTTTAGCTTTGAAACTCTAAATAGGCGACATCAGTCGACCGTCATGTTGGAGGAGGCTGACAATGAGGCCTGAGTGGCTGGCCCGTGCACAACGCATGTTCCGGGTCTTTCCCGGGTCTGCGGATTCTTTTACCCTAACCTAACCCAGCCAGTGCCGCCCTCGGTCACCTTGTTGGAAGCCATCTCCATGTCCTGGTGGGTAGAGGTTAAAAGATTATCATAATTGTTAACCTCACTATATAAAAGATAATACCATTTTAATATAGACACCCACCCAGGCACCCTATTAGTTGGGGACAACAGTTTCGCTGCTTATCCACGAGCACGTGCTGTAACGGTTGGACCGAGAGACACGGGTGATCCGTTGTTTAGGGCGGCCGAAAAAAACGGGCTCGGGCGCATCGGCGAGGGAGATATGACGGGACGTTAGACCTCGGGCGTAAGCGCATACGGTGTCAAGGTTCAGTGGGCGTGCGTCTGGAGCATGATTTGGGATTAGCCCAGATCTAGCTTAGTGGGTCGGTGTCACCCTCGGAAGGGAGGAGTAGGCCGAACAAGACCCAGGATTTCGTGCCATCCTCGGAGGTTCAGTCCACCCCGAGCTGAAAGGCGATCGGTAGCTTAGGCTCTAGTTGCGTGTCTCTACCTGTCACCCAATGCTGTCCCGTGGCATCCTTTAATTGATCCCCGTCTGCCTTCCGGGACCCCTAAATAGGCGTCTGCTGGTCCAACCTTGTCCCATTCAGAGCGTTAAAGCTCAGGCACAAGTGATTTAACATGCGTCGTAGGTCACTAGGCCCTAACATAATCTCAATATTTTCTGTAATTTATTTACTAAATAGGTCAAACATCGCTGATTAGGCAAACGAGGGTGATGGCAACTGTAATCTACCCTGATATAAAATGTTTGGGCTGAAACTTTGGCCTGAGCCGCAAATTAGTGACGTTTATTAGATATTTTAATTAAAAACATTAACCTTTTACTTTAGCAGCGATCCTCAATCTGTATTTTTTATTTCATGCGTCGTAGGAATATTAGATTTAGACTAAAGTAAATATAAAATTTAATTCACAATTATTAAATAGGTCAAAGATCAATTTTTTAGATTAATGAGGTGGACCGCAACTGTGTTTCACCCTAATACAAAATGTTTAGGCTGCAAATGTGGCCTTAACATTAAATTAGACACATTTATTAGACATTTTAGTTAGAATTATTTAATTTTGACCCTAGTGGCGTTCTTCCCTACAAGATGTTTTACCTTAGTGGCGCTCCATAACCGACTGTGCCCCAGAGCATCATGGGAGCATAAATGTGGAGTATATTTTAACAAATAACTCCTAAACGACAAAAGATAGACTCGTGCCGTTTTTTGCGTCGTGATGTTTGTGACACACTGAATGAAATACAATATAACTTGAAAATCCACCATCAGTGTGAAAAATATGCCGAGTAAGGAGCTGGGTTGGCCTTCCACTAAGGCTTAGTTTGGCTGGGGATTTTTTACTGTCATTTTGATAGGAATTTTCCTCCGGAACCTACCCAGTAGAAGCTTGTTGATCTGATTTTGGGGTCATCCGCTGGGATTAGATGGTCTCCACACACTTCCCGGAGCAACACTCTGTCCAAGTGCTTCCAGAAACCTAGCGGTGTTAACAAAGGAACACTGGCAGAGAAGGTGAGTCATGGTTATCTACCAGTCTTCACTTTATTTAAATATAGTTTCACTTTCTATCTCTTTATATACGTATAGTGCGTCTCGTATTATGGTTCAGGTGATACTATAATGGTCTCAGTTTAAATAATGTTTAACTCTAAGATTATTAGTGAGGTTATTCTCTTAAATAGTACTTTTAAAATGATTACTTACATAAATAAATAAATAATTAATTAAAAAAACATTTTATTCAATTGGCTATGGGACACGGGCCGAGGACTGATCGACCTACGGCTGGCCGCCATGGAGGAGGGTGTCTAGTAATAAAAGGCCGAAACACCCTATGATTCTATGGTTTACTACTGATGACGTGTCTCACCATTTAGGATATCGTTGGATTAAAGGGGACTTTAATCTTAGCTCACACCCTTAATCCTAAATAGAATTTTGTGCCGTTCCAATCCCTGAACCCAAAACATAACCGTCAGTGTCTTCAACCGCTAGTTCTAACCGTAAGCCTAAACCTTTAACCTAACCATAACCATTAATTAGGAACTTAGCTTTCAGAACTTTATAGCTAAACTTAACCGTTAGTTTTGAACTCTAGACCTAAACTTTAACCCTAAACATAACCGTTCGTTTAAAATCCTAATTCCAGAACCCTAGGTCAGCAGAACCCTTATTTTCTATAACCCTACTGTTTTCTGACCTCTAGCCTTTAACTTCAGCTTTCAGGTCTGCAGAGTACCGAGTCTTCCTCACCTATCCCCCAACCTACCCTACCCCCCTCTTTCCTTGCCTTGGACCCTGTCCCGGGACCGTCTCCCTTTTTGTCTTTTATCCTACCCCCTTTCCACAACCCTTACCTTACTCGGTGCTCATGTATGACCTTAAAGCCACGGGCGTTCACCATATAGAATCCTAAGCCTCACTTTAACCATAGGCGTCGTATAATGTCGGAAACCTAATTAGAAATGACCCCGAATCGTAACCCCCAGGCCCTGATTTTAATTTCAACCCTACTAAGGGTGTTTGGGCTCATGGAGGGACTTTACAACAGCTTACTCAAAAGCGAAACCTTTAGCTTTGAAACTCTAAATAGGCGACATCAGTCGACCGTCATGTTGGAGGAGGCTGAAAATGAGGCCTGAGTGGCTGGCCCGTGCACAACGCATGTTCCGGGTCTTTCCCGGGTCTGCGGATTCTTTTACCCTAACCTAACCCAGCCAGTGCCGCCCTCGGTCACCTTGTTGGAAGCCATCTCCATGTCCTGGTGGGTAGAGGTTAAAAGATTATCATAATTGTTAACCTCACTATATAAAGATAATACCATTTTAATATAGACACCCACCCAGGCACCCTATTAGTTGGGGACAACAGTTTCGCTGCTTATCCACGAGCACGTGCTGTAACGGTTGGACCGAGAGACACGGGTGATCCGTTGTTTAGGGCGGCCGAAAAAAACGGGCTCGGGCGCATCGGCGAGGGAGATATGACGGGACGTTAGACCTCGGGCGTAAGCGCATACGGTGTCAAGGTTCAGTGGGCGTGCGTCTGGAGCATGATTTGGGATTAGCCCAGATCTAGCTTAGTGGGTCGGTGTCACCCTCGGAAGGGAGGAGTAGGCCGAACAAGACCCAGGATTTCGTGCCATCCTCGGAGGTTCAGTCCACCCCGAGCTGAAAGGCGATCGGTAGCTTAGGCTCTAGTTGCGTGTCTCTACCTGTCACCCAATGCTGTCCCGTGGCATCCTTTAATTGATCCCCGTCTGCCTTCCGGGACCCCTAAATAGGCGTCTGCTGGTCCAACCTTGTCCCATTCAGAGCGTTAAAGCTCAGGCACAAGTGATTTAACATGCGTCGTAGGTCACTAGGCCCTAACATAATCTCAATATTTTCTGTAATTTATTTACTAAATAGGTCAAACATCGCTGATTAGGCAAACGAGGGTGATGGCAACTGTAATCTACCCTGATATAAAATGTTTGGGCTGAAACTTTGGCCTGAGCCGCAAATTAGTGACGTTTATTAGATATCTTAATTAAAAACATTAACCTTTTACTTTAGCAGCGATCCGCAATCTGTATTTTTTATTTCATGCGTCGTAGGAATATTAGATTTAGACTAAAGTAAATATAAAATTTAATTCACAATTATTAAATAGGTCAAAGATCAATTTTTTAGATTAATGAGGTGGGCCGCAACTGTGTTTCACCCTAATACAAAATGTTTAGGCTGCAAATGTGGCCTTAACATTAAATTAGACACATTTATTAGACATTTTAGTTAGAATTATTTAATTTTGACCCTAGTGGCGTTCTTCCCTACAAGATTTTTTACCTTAGTGGCGCTCCATAACCGACTGTGCCCCAGAGCATCATGGGAGCATAAATGTGGAGTATATTTTAACAAATAACTCCTAAACGACAAAAGATAGACTCGTGCCGTTTTTTGCGTCGTGATGTTTGTGACACACTGAATGAAATACAATATAACTTGAAAATCCACCATCAGTGTGAAAAATATGCCGAGTAAGGAGCTGGGTTGGCCTTCCACTAAGGCTTAGTTTGGCTGGGGATTTTTTACTGTCATTTTGATAGGAATTTTCCTCCGGAACCTACCCAGTAGAAGCTTGTTGATCTGATTTTGGGGTCATCCGCTGGGATTAGATGGTCTCCACACACTTCCCGGAGCAACACTCTGTCCAAGTGCTTCCAGAAACCTAGCGGTGTTAACAAAGGAACACTGGCAGAGAAGGTGAGTCATGGTTATCTACCAGTCTTCACTTTATTTAAATATAGTTTCACTTTCTATCTCTTTATATACGTATAGTGCGTCTCGTATTATGGTTCAGGTGATACTATAATGGTCACAGTTTAAATAATGTTTAACTCTAAGATTATTAGTGAGGTTATTATCTTAAATAGTACTTTTAAAATGATTACTTACATAAATAAATTAATTAATTAATTAATTAATAAATAAACATTTTATTCAATTGGCTATGGGACACGGGCCGAGGACTGATCGACCTACGGCTGGCCGCCATGGAGGAGGGTGTCTAGTAATAAAAGGCCGAAACACCCTATGATTCTATGGTTTACTACTGATGACGTGTCTCACCATTTAGGATATCGTTGGATTAAAGGGGACTTTAATCTTAGCTCACACCCTTAATCCTAAATAGAATTTTGTGCCGTTCCAATCCCTGAACCCAAAACATAACCGTCAGTGTCTTCAACCGCTAGTTCTAACCGTAAGCCTAAACCTTTAACCTAACCATAACCATTAATTAGGAACTTAGCTTTTAGAACTTTATAGCTAAACTTAACCGTTAGTTTTGAACTCTAGACCTAAACTTTAACCCTAAACATAACCGTTCGTTTAAAATCCTAATTCCAGAACCCTAGGTCAGCAGAACCCTTATTTTCTATAACCCTACTGTTTTCTGACCTCTAGCCTTTAACTTCAGCTTTCAGGTCTGCAGAGTACCGAGTCTTCCTCACCTATCCCCCAACCTACCCTACCCCCCTCTTTCCTTGCCTTGGACCCTGTCCCGGGACCGTCTCCCTTTTTGTCTTTTATCCTACCCCCTTTCCACAACCCTTACCTTACTCGGTGCTCATGTATGACCTTAAAGCCACGGGCGTTCACCATATAGAATCCTAAGCCTCACTTTAACCATAGGCGTCGTATAATGTCGGAAACCTAATTAGAAATGACCCCGAATCGTAACCCCCAGGCCCTGATTTTAATTTCAACCCTACTAAGGGTGTTTGGGCTCATGGAGGGACTTTACAACAGCTTACTCAAAAGCGAAACCTTTAGCTTTGAAACTCTAAATAGGCGACATCAGTCGACCGTCATGTTGGAGGAGGCTGAAAATGAGGCCTGAGTGGCTGGCCCGTGCACAACGCATGTTCCGGGTCTTTCCCGGGTCTGCGGATTTTTTTACCCTAACCTAACCCTAACCCCTAACCCTTGGTTAGCATGTTACTTCTATCTTCTACCTTTATCCCCTATCTTCTTTCCTAATCCTAACCATAACCCTTTATCTTGTCCACCCCTAAATCTTAACCCCTCTTTTTCTTCAACCCCTAAAATCTTAACCCCTCTTTTTCTTCAACCCTAAAAACTTAACCCCTCTTCTTCTTCAACCCTAAGATTTAACCACTTTTCTCTTGTTCCAAGCTTCTAACGGCTAACCCCAAACCCCAAAACCTAACTGGCCCGTGCCTCATGCTTGCATTCTGGACTGAAATATTATCCATATCCTTATCGTATACACTAATTTGGGGGTGCATCACTATCTTTCATACCAATTTCATAACTATAACACTAATATTCTGACCTTGAACCTTCCTAAGAAATAATATTAATTATCATACATGGATTCATACGGATTAAAACACCCAGAATAATCTCTGGAAAAAACCCTCTAAAAAGTAAAAAATATTATTATTTTTTCATACATGTTGGATAAAAACATCATATATATTCCTAAAAAAAATTTTTGAAAATTTTACAAATATCTTCATAACCCACAGAATTTATTATAAAAGAAAAAACTCTAGAAAAATTGAAAGAAGAGTCCACAATTTATAATTCAAAGTCTTTATTTTATTGTTCAACACAAATCCACAAAGCAGAACAGTGGTAACAGAGAGCTATTTTTCTGATTGGCCAGCTCAAACTTAGTCCCGCCCCCTAAGATTTGAAAGGGACAGCTGAAAGTGCAGCATTCAGACAGCATTCACACACACACACAGAGAGAGAGACACACAGAGATTAAAACTTTAAATCCTGTTGCTTTCTAAGCTCTTTTCAGACAATTTCTTAAAAATATTTTAGAACAAGCCAGCCTGAAGAAGATTCTAAAAGAATCGAAACGTTGCAAACGGCTTGTTCATTTTGAAAAATTTTGAAAAAAAACAACTTTTACCTGAATCAATTCTTTTGCCTATTGAGATCTACAAATCAACATACATGGTTCTGTTTGATAAAGATGGTTGGACAGCTGGTGACACACAGACGCAGGCGTCCCACTCAGGCCATAACTGGCCCTAGACCCCATCTAGAACACAGCAGAACCTATCAGGCACAGCAAGAAACATTCTGCTCATATGCAGATGCTGTGAAAATATGGCCGCCACATGAGGGCAGCACCTACCCACTATAAAGATACCTACCGTAATACCTACCTTAATACTCAGCAACGGTCCATGAGACCACAATTTTTTGAACCCCAGACCCGTACAGGGCCTGTCACATTCAAATCTGGGCAAAAAAGCCCCCACACCATGCATAAAGCACAATATCAGACACGAGCTTGCCATCCAAACCCTGCAAAAAAAGACAAACACAAATACATTTCAGGAGGAGAACACAAAACCCAAACACTCAGATGAACCGGATTTCATTACCAAAACACGTATCATGTTTAACATCATTAAATGTGGTACATCACCCCAACAACATAAATCAGGGACAGCCTCCTACAATTAACCGTATTGAACAATATCTGACAGAGGTCATCAGACCGTCCGGGTCCACATTGTGAAGTACAGGCCCTTATAGAGGGTAATGCCCGAAACTGGGCCTACACTACCATGCTCATTCTCAAAGAACACTATCGCAAGACACTGATTGAGGAATTGGGCAACCTGCATGATTATGTCTACCGGGACTGGGAGGAATGTTTCGACACTGCCACCCTATGGGCCAAACGCAGATTTGGCAAACGATCAGACAACAAACAATTCAAGAGAGTCACAAACAAATAAAAGAAGTATGTTTGACCTGTCTACCCTCTGCTTACGAGGAGGAAGATACCAACATACACAGTGAAGTGGAGGAAGTAAACATACACAGTGTCCTCACCACTTCTCCTCCACCCCCAGAAAACACAGAGGCTACACATACAACAGGACAGGCCTACATACACCCCGAGATCAATACACCATCCATTCCAAAAAATCCCTCCCAGTCAAAAAACACAAACTCACAAGAAAACTACATCCACTATGACAGATCCATTTACTGAGTGGTCCCCAGCTACATCCTCTGTCGGAGATGTGGACTCAGACAGCTACACTGACAGTTCCCCTGATTTCCCTTTCCTCCCAAAAAGAACAACACATACCTCTCACACATTCCGACCAAAGTGTTAGAGAGGAGCAAAACAACAATTGGGTAGAGGAGGAAGAACAGGGCCTACAGAAGGAAAGGCCACATACACATATCAATGTCAATACCAACAGAAAAATGACTAATCGGCTACTTACCTTTCCAAAAACATATAAATCCGTGTCACACAGACGGATAGGAGACATAAAGCCTACACGGCACCTTCAATAGAATAACAAACCCATACTCACCTGGTCAGACCTCTCCCGGGAAACACGCCACACCTGGAACCTGCAGGATAAAACAAAGAAAAATTTATCAAGAAATTAATTACTTAAAAACCCCACTAAACCTTTAATTAAAGTCCAAATCCGACAGTCAGCGGCATAGATGGCCTGTGCATTCTTGGTTAGCATGTTACTTCTATCTTCTACCTTTATCCCCTATCTTCTTTCCTAATCCTAACCATAACCCTTTATCTTGTCACCCCCTAAATCTTAACCCCTCTTTTTCTTCAACCCTAAAATCTTAACCCCTCTTTTTCTTCAACCCTAAAAACTTAACCCCTCTTCTTCTTCAACCCCTAAGATTTAACCACTTTTTCTCTTGTTCCAAGCTTCTAACGGCTAACCCAAACCCCAAAACCTAACTGGCCCGTGCCTCATGCTTGCATTCTGACTGAAATATTATCCATATCCTTATCGTATACACTAATTTGGGGGTGCATCACTATCTTTCATACAATTTTCATAACTATAACACTAATATTCTGACTTGAACCTTCCTAAGAAATATATATAATTATCATACATGGATTCATACGGATTAAAACACCAGATAATCTCTGGAAAAACCCTCTAAAAAGTAAAAAATATTATTATTTTTCATACATGTTGGATAAAACATCATATATATTCCTAAAAAAATTTTTGAAAATTTTATACAAATAATCTTCATAACCCACAGAATTTATTATAAAAGAAAAAACTCTAGAAAAAATTGAAAGAAGAGTCCACAATTTATAATTCAAAGTCTTTATTTTATTGTTCAACACAAAATCCACAAAGCAGAACAGTGGTACAGAGAGCTATTTTTCTGATTGGCCAGCTCAAACTTAGTCCCGCCCCTAAGATTTGAAAAGGGACAGCTGAATGTGCAGCCATTCAGACAGCATTCACACACACACACAGAGAGAGACACACAGAGATTAAACTTTAAAATCCTGTTGCTTTCTAAGCTCTTTTCAGACAATTTCTTAAAAATATTTTAGAACAAGCCAGCCTGAAGAAGATTCTAAAAAGAATCGAAACGTTGCAAACGGCTTGTTCATTTTGAAAAATTTTGAAAAAAAACAACTTTTCCTGAATCAATTCTTTTGCCTATTGAGATCTACAAATCAACAAACATGGTTCTGTTTGATAAAGATGGTTGGACAGTGGTGACACACAGACGCAGGCGTCCCACTCAGGCCCATAACTGGCCTAGACCCCATCTAGAACACAGCAGAACCTATCAGGCACAGCAAGAAACATTCTGCTCATATGCAGATGCCTGTGAAATATGGCCGCCACATGAGGGCAGCACCTACCCACTATAAAGATACCTACCGTAATACCTACCTTAATACTCAGCAACGGTCCATGAGACCACAATTTTTTGAACCCCAGACCCGTACAGGGCCTGTCACATTCAAATCTGGGCAAAAAGCCCCACACCATGGCATAAAGCACAATATCAGACACGAGCTTGCCATCCAAACCTGCAAAAAAAGACAAACACAAATACATTTCAGGAGGAGAACACAAAACCCAAACACTCAGATGAACCGGATTTCATTACCAAAACACGTATCATGTTTAACATCATTAAAGTGGTACATCACACCAACAACATAAATCAGGGACAGCCTCCTACAATTAACCGTATTGAACAATATCTGACAGAGGTCATCAGA
>JARWBY010000164.1:0-25000 GCA_030347435.1 Clarias fuscus
TTCATCAAAGCTTTAACACGACATCAGTTCATAGACTTTAACGCTCAATTGAATGTCCTATCTCTGTCTGTGCTTCTTCACTCAGTGAAAATTAATCATTTTTTCCATTTAAAATGTTTGAGCTCTGGTCAAGGATAGACGCTTCATGACTCGTTTTCATTAAGAAGAATTTTTTTTTTGCATGCAGTATTTCTCAGAAACATGCAATGACAAGGACGTGATATAATACATTAGCTCATCGTGCTGGTCTGTTAAGTGTTGTGTGTGTGTGTGTGTGTGTGTGTGTGTGTGCATGTAAAATGAACAACAGTTTGACGAACTAAACCTACTGTAGACACCAGATTTAAGTGTGTGTTGATGAAACATCTCATGTGGAACTGGTTATCTATGGAAATTCCTGTTGGTTTGGTTCATTTGAAACGTCCGCTCTCGTACCCGATCTCAGGTCCAGGACTACAACTAACAAAGCTGTAAAAAAGAAAGGACACCAATCTGTAACCATTAAAACGTGTTACGTCGCATAATTGTTTTGCAAAAAAAAAAAATGGGCCGTGTAAGTACATTGAAGAATTTTGAAGAGAGCGCTAGTGACGCTCGTCGCTTATCACCGCGACGCTGCGCGCGGTATAAACCCTCCTGCTTCCAGCTGCTAAAATATTCAGTTTTCTGCCTCAGGTGAACAACATGATAACAAAAGTAATGACAATTCTTTAAGCAAAAGGCCACGTCTGGTAGCGGAGTGGTTTACGGCTTGCCAGAGTCATTTAGCTTGATAAATTGCTGCTTTGCCTTTCATCAGAAGCTGCGTGACCTTTATGCAAGAAAAAATAGAAAGGAGCAAAATCTACATTAGCACTGGCTAGCATGAGGTAATAACCATCTTATTACTAATAAAAATCCACTCCGAAACAATTCTCTGGATCTTTAGAGATGTTTTTGTTCCTAATCGTTGCATTTACAGCCGTTATTGCTGGTGTACCTGACCTCAGGCTTTAACCATCTCACAGCTGACCATTAACATTTACCTCAACTTTGTAGAAAGCCTAATTAAAACCCTGAGAATAAAAAGATTCATAAAAACAAAATGACAAGAAGCTACGCAGATGTAGCGAGACGTGGCTGCTGTGCTCGGAGATCCACATGAGCATGGGGCATGGAGCGCGGTTTTGATGGGAGCTTCTGAGCTTTTAACCTTTCAGGCTCGCCTGTGCCACGTCCTTAAGGGTGCCAGCAAAAATGGATCTAATATTCCTCAATCCAGCTTTCATATAATCGTACACATTAGCATGTGGTTTCTTTTCCATCACCACCAGCTCTTGCTTCAGTAGGACCTGGACTTGTTCATATATCAGGCAATGAGAGTTTGAGGAAGTGAAACTGGAAAGCCAGGACTGTGGATTACTGTGGACTATTTAAGGTCTAGTAGACTCGACTCTATCTTCTTGAAAATGGAGACAATCCTTCACCTCGTACCACTAATCTTACTCCAGAACTACAAAAGTCCAGGTGGCCTTCAAGCAACTCCTGAAGTTAAGTCGGATATCTTCTCAGGTCATTGTACTATTCTACTCAACACAGGCCATCATGCCTATTACTAATGGAGAAGGGATCACCTACAGAGAGAAGATCAGAGCTCTGTCCAGCTATAACAGCGATGATTGATGAAGGAGATGATTGTTGACCACACATGGCTGTACAAGGGAGAAAACACCAGCATAAAGCGCCTCTCTCTCTCTCTCTCTCTCTGTATTGTATATTTATCATCTCACCCAGGTTTATGAGATGGTGACTAGTTATGGTGCCTGAGGAACACTTACAAGAATTAAATGTGTCATCTAGCAAACAGCTGAAATGGTCAAACTTATCCATAAACTCTTTAAGAGAACATTACATCTTTCAGACATGTGGTCTGTTTATACAGCATTTCTTCAGTGTTGGAGCTCTGGAGAACTTTATCAACCAGAACATCAGCTGGATGCCACTGGAGGCCCAAATGCACTTTTCACACTCTGGTCAGTCAACCTGCAGGAAAGGAAGTGATCATGCAGAGGACCCTGTGGATTTCCTGAGGTTTTCTGAACTTAACATCACTCAGGTGTGCAGGAGCTCTGGGTCTCCACCGGCTGGAGGAACACAATATATCAGATGTTTCACTATCAACATTGAACATTTAAACCTGCATCACCTGATAGACCGTAACTGCTACACATATCCTGCTAGTGACGATGAGAGAGATGCTACGATCCCCATGACTGCAGCAGTAGCTCCGGTAATAAGGCCATGTGTTTAAATCCTAGCACTGCCCAGGGAGAACCACAGCCTTGAGAAGATTGTGAAACAAAGCCCATTCAAGAATCTGAGGGAGATGCACAAGAAGTGGACTGCAGCTGGAGTCAGTGCTTCAAGAGCCACCACGCACAGACGTTAGAGAGTGGACTGGACTGTTGCTCAGAGGGCCAGAGTTCTCTACTCAGATAAGAGTAAATTTAATTTTATTTGGAACTCAAGGTCCCTGTGTGTGGAGGAAGAGAGGAGAGGCACAGGATCCAAGTTGCCTGAGGTTCCGTGTAAAGTTTGCAGTCAGTAGTGGTTTAGAGAACCATGTCCTCTGCTGGTGTCGGTCCACTGTGTTTTATCAGGTCAAAGGTCAGCACAGCATCTAGAGCTTCATGCTTCCACAGTAACACCTTAACAGACACACAGACTGATCACTTCCATGCCACGCCCACTGCTGCAGGACGTCATGCGAAGGAGCCCCGCCCAAGTACTGAGTACTGAACATGTCCATACTGTTCAGTAGTCCAACAGTTCTGTGTTAAAAATATTGTTTTCATTTTTTTATTGGTCTTAAGTAATATTCTAATTTTTTGAGATACTGAATTTTAGCTGTAAGTCATAATCATCAAAATTAAAATAAATAAACACTTGAAATATATCAGTGTGTGTAATGAATCTATACTGTATGTATATGAGTTTCAATATTTGAATTAAATTACTGAAATAAATACACTTTTCAATGATATTCTAATTTATTGAGATGCACCTGTGTCTGTACAGAAAACACTGGCACATGAGTTATGTTAAGTGTGCGGAACGCAGCAGTGATGATAAACATTTGATAGAAATTGCAAGTGCTTGTAAATACATTGCCGAGAGCTTTCCAATGCTAGCAGTGAGCGCTGTTAGCTGTGTATTAGCCTTATTGGAAAAAAAACAATCAGAGGCACAACAGGATAAAAAAAAAAAAACAGTACAATTGCTTTGGACAGAGCTATAAGTAGAAGACTATGCTAATGTCTGTTGAGGAAATGAGGCTCTTCTTTCATTGAGACAAACAGAGTTTCACAGCTCGCTGGACGCAATTAGCCGTTTATTGTCCGCTTCACCATTCACACTGTACGGAAATCAGACGAGCTTTTATCCTCAGAGTGAGACAGGAAGTGGACTTCAGACAACGCAAGAGTCACAAAACCTGTAACACTGAGGGTTTAACTCCAAGAACAAAAAGCGTGTATATACACGAGGCTCGTGCTGAGTGTGTCACTGCTCCTAATGTACCGCCGTGTGTCTAACAGGTGTATGTGTGTGTGTGTGTGTGTGTGTGTGTGTGTGTGTGTGTGTGTGTGTGTGTGTGTGTGTGTGTGTGTGTGAAGGTGTGTCTGGGGTCAAGTGCACAAGAGGGGTCGCATTAATATTAACAACTGCGACAGTGGGGGGGGGAGTCCGCACAAGGACTCACGGACAGTGTGTGTATGTGTGTGTGTGAGAAAGAGAAGAGGTGCCACAGCGCCACCTTCTGCCTGTTTAATGTAAGTGGCACTTTATTGGCACGAGCATGAGAGTGTTGCAGAGGAACAATGACCATAAATAATAAATGACTCTGTGATATTAAAGGCAGTGGCTCAGAGTTTGAGAGATTGTAAGACGCTGAAGAGACGCCGTGCTGGATCGCGGTGAATCTTTCTGTTTTCATTTGATTTGATTTGATGTTCTGTGATGCAGGATGGAGATGCGCAGCCATTTCGACATCTGAAGCGGATCTGTGCCGGATTTGAGTCAGATAGTAAAATAACAACATTCATACATGCATTTGAGTAATAATGAGATCACATCTGCTGTTTTCTCTTTTCTGTGTGTAAAATAACATCTGCAGGAAGTAAGAGTTTACACACACACTGAGACAACGGGAATACGGTAACGCTTCTCAGGGTTCCAGTGATGGACCAGTTAAACACACAATAAACCCATTCATCTCCTCTGTGTGTGTGTGTGTGTGTGTGTGTGTGTGTGTGTGTGTGTGTGTGTGTGTGTGTGTGGGTTTCCATCCTGTGGTGCTGAATTCCCTGGGCTGGAGGTGCTAAGCTGCAGGATTATACACTAAGCATCACTTAGAGGGATTTACAGAGAGTGAGAAGTGAGAGAGTGAGAGTGTGAGAGAGTGAGAGAGTGTGAGAGAGTGAGAGAGCTCCTGTAGAGGAACAGATAAGAGCAGGAGACGAGCGTGCACCCTTTCATACCTGCAGCAGGAGTGTGATCAGAAATCGATGAATCCACACTCAAAAAATGATGAAAATATTTGGTTAAATAATGTATAATCATATTAATAATATAATATATCATTTATCTGCTATTTCTCATGATGTAATCACTCACTCTCACTCATTCTCTACAGCACTCATCCATTTGGAAACATTAATCAGCTCTTGGACTGTGAGAGGAAACCGGAGCACCCCGAGGAAACCCACCACGCACGGGGAGAACATGCACACTCACGCACCTGCACCGCCATGATGAGCTTCTGACAAACGGTCTCTCAGTTTAGTCTGGACATGTTCACTCTTTATAAGCTTGACATGGTCTCGAAGGCATTTCATTGGCAGAATCTTTTATATAAAAAGTAGTTTATTAAAAAATAAACTCCCCATGCTCTGATGACATCTCTTGAGGAGCATATAACACACACACACACACACACACACACACACACACGCACACAGGTGCCCACACATTTTCCAGGTTATTTGTACATGCATGCTTAATGAAAATGGCTCACTAGTCTGAGCGCGAGTTCTCTCCTGTCATTATCCTGGCCAGGGCTGCTGTGATGTTTATTGCCACTTTCATGGATTAAACCAAAAGCCTTCGTCTGCACACGAGTGTCCTCTGTGTCCATGCTTGTGAGTAGATCTACTGAAACATCCTCATCTCTTTCTCACTTCATCTGTGAGTAGAACAACACCAGTGCAGGTGCGCAGAAAAGCGCCGTAATTCCCATCACCACTGCACATCCTGGGATAAAGTAAATCGCCTGCTGAAATATTTATCTCAGGCCAGAGCGACTGAAGTCAGCAGCAAAGCTTTTACAGAACGCCGGCCTCGTGCTCCAGCAGGCTCACGGCGCACATCCATGCGTAATTAACATTCAGTAACAACACCTCGCTGTGCCTCCACTGACATGAGGAAACTGTTCCTGTTCCATGCAATAAAATATATGAGACTATTGGTACATAAAACATAAAACATTTATCACTCTAAAGTTAAAGTTTCACACCAGACTAGAACAACCATAAAGAAATAAGCTGTATACGTCAGGGAATAAAAGCATCCTGGGAAATGACGACAACACAACACAATACGATACGATACGATACGATACGATACGATACGATACGATACGATATGATATGATATGATATGATAACACTGTACATATCATCCAATCACAAATTGACCCAATAATCAGACCAACTATAAACTCTAATGATGTGCACAGTGTATCAGGTTAAACAGTCACCTGGGTTGTAAAGCAGCCAATCGGAATGTTTGTGGCGTAACAACTGCACCATCCAACCAATCCAAAGCTTCAAACCGGGCAGGACTGATGACTCGTTTCAGTGAGTCGGATCATTTGAGTCAGCTCACTGGTAAGAGTCGACTCTTTGAATCACTGCTGCGTTATCGTTTCAGCTCATAAACACTCTCAATAAACAAACTGTCCTTACTCAATATCTGCTTATGTTCATTTATAAGGTGTTATTTGGACTCACGACAATAATAATAATAATACAATAATTTAACAAAATTAACTATTAACAATAATTCTAATAACAAGATACAAGGTTAAGATAATGAGCTACAAAGGCAAAATAAAGAGAATGAAAAAAAGAAAAATATAGTTGCTTTCCAATAATGATCGGGCCCAAGCACCTGATCCATCACCTGTGTGCTTTATGAGCACGGTAAGACCTCCAAAAAGTCCTGGATGATGGAAAGAAGGAATCCCACTAAGATGTCACTCAGGAAGTTATTTGCCACTTTTCAGCATAAATTTAAGGCATCACCAGGGCTGAAAAATTTGAGATATCAAAAAACCCCTTTGCAATTTTGCATCCTCAATGTCTTTAGATTATACAAGACATGATTTTTCACGATCATATAAATGCCCGAGGAGGAGTATTTCAAAATCTGTTGTTTGCAAACAACTCAAATATATATTTGCAAGCAATTGTGATCGGCCCCAAGCACCTGTGCCAACGTAACCTGTTCACACCAGAAAAGATTAGAAAAGGTAGTAGGAATTAAAGGAACTGCCCTCTTGTGGCTCAGATCCTATTTGACTGATCGTTATCAGTTTGTAGATTTAGATGGTGACCATTCCTCATGTTCTCAAGTGGAGTTTGGTGTTCCACAGGGCTCAGTTTTAGGCCCACTGCTTTTTTCCCTTTACATGCTTCCTCTGGGCAACATAATTCGTAAACATGGTATTAGTTTTCATTGTTATGTTGATGACACACAATTATATGTCTCAGCAAAACCAGATGAGAAAAACCAGTTTGCTAAAGTTGAGCAGTGTGTGCAGGACATAAGAGATTGGATGTTAATTCATTTTCTTCTGCTTAATCCTGATAAGACAGAAGTTCTGGTCATAGGACCACAAGTAGCTAGAAGTGAGCTTTCTGATCACACTGTAACTTTAGATGGCCTTTCTGTTCCATCAAGTGCAACAGTAAAAGACCTCGGTGTGATTATAGATTCCAGCCTTTCGTTTGAAGCTCATATAGATAATATTACCAGGATAGCTTTCTTTCACCTTAGAAATATTGCCAAGATAAGAAACATATTGTCACTAAATGATGCAGAAAAACTAGTTCATGCTTTTATCACGTCTAGGTTGGACTATTGTAACGCCTTACTGTCTGGTTGTTCAACTAGGTGTATAAACAAGCTTCAGTTAGTACAGAATGCAGCAGCGAGAGTCCTCACTAAAACCAGAAGATACGAGCACATCACCCCTATCTTATCTACACTGCATTGGCTCCCTGTGAAATTTCACATCCATTTTAAGATACTACTTCTGACATTTAAAGCACTAAATGTTCTCGCGCCACAGTATTTGAGTGAACTGCTAGTGTCTTACGATCCGCCACGCCTACTTCCATCAAAGAATGCAGGCTGCCTGTCAGTACCACGTATTATTAAAACTACAGCAGGGGGCGGAGCTTTTTCTTACAAAGCCCCAAAGTTATGGAATAGTCTTCCTAGTAATGTTCGGGACTCAGACACAGTCTCAGTGTTTAAGTCTAGGCTAAAAACCTATTTATTTAGCGCAGCATTTTTGTTAATAGATGAACCTTAGGTAAAGGAGCAGATCTGGGGGACTCATGGACGTAGAGTATTCTGGTGAACTGGTATGTTTAGATGCTGTCCTCCCCACTCTCATTGATCACTCAGGTTTGTTGACGGTGAGGTGATTGGTTGCTTTACATCACAGGGAGCCCTCATGTCTGTGTTTCCTTCTGTCTCTCCCTTTTAGTTATGCTGTTATAGTTAGTCCTGCCGGAGTCTCTGCTTGCACTTTGCACTAAATGTACTTTCACCTTATACATGTTGACTGTGACCAGACCTAACTGCCATCTCTACTTATTTTCTGTTCTCTCCTCTTCTCCTCTCTCCTTTCCTTCTCTCTGTCTCTCTGTCGAGCTATACATGGGCAGGGCAGGGGTAGCTCAGTGGTCAAGGCATTGGACTACGGTTCAGAAGATCCCAGGTTCAAACCTCACAACCACCAAGTTGCCACTGTTGGGCGCTTGAGCAAGGCCCTTAACCCTCAATTGCTCAGATGTAATGAGATAAAAAAATATATATATATGTAAGTCGCTCTGGATAAGAGCGTCTGCCAAATGCCTAGATGTAGATGTAGATGTACATGTCACTCCTGAGTTGCCAGTGATCCAGACCCCTCTGCACTCTGGAGCCGTCTAACCCGTCCTGGAGTCCTGCTTCTGGTTGGAGATCTCGTCGCATGGATGCCCCGTGTGGTCTGCCTGGATTCGTGTGGTGGCTGGGGATGGTTTCCATGAAGACTGTCCTGTCATCGAGTGATGCTCTGGGGACCTGTGACTTCAGTTGTTCGATAGCTCAGGACTGGAATCCCCTACAGTCTACCTGAGCCTCCGGGAACAAACTGGACTCCTTTTAATTTTAATTTTAACACATCTCCTGTTATACTGAACTTCCAGTACACATTATTATGCTGATCAATCCCTGCTCTCCGTTATCACCCAGATGAGGATGGGTTCCCTGTTGAGTCTGGTTCCTCTCAAGGTTTCTTCCTATTACCATCTCAGGGAGTTTTTCCTTGCCACCGTCGCCCTCGGCTTGCTCATCAGGGACAATCTTATCATTTTGATTCATACACATTGCATACAAACTTACTTCTTTTTATTGTGTAAAGTTGCTTTGCGACAATGTCAATTGTTAAAAGCGCTATATAAATAAAATTGACTTGACTTGACACCAGAAAGACAGTGGGCACAGTGGGCACATGCATTTAAACGGAACATACCAATAATATTCTGACATCATTTTAGATCGGGGGGAATTTTATATTAGGGCCTCCAAAAATATTACACTGGCCTGTTTTGTTGGCGATTGCTCAAATCGATTATTTTCGATTTTATTTCTTTTTTATATTCATATTTATTTCCTATTAATAATCTTTTATTTTTAAGGTCACGGGCGGTCATTTAGGCATTTTTACTGCATATCGTACTGTGTATGACTGTGGATGTGACAAATAAAATTTGAATTTGAATTTTTGTCTTCCTGTTAACATGCATAGAGAAATGTGATCTAAATGTGCACCAGGTTTCACACGTATACGTGTAGGTGTTTATGAACTATGCAGCAAAATCTCCTGTAAAGAAGCAGAATCCAAGCTGTGTGCTGATATTCATGACCCTCCAAAAAGGGACCAAAAAAAAAAAAAACTTTAGAAGAACAAGAGGGCCCTTCACACGCTATGACGTCATACAGCTGCTGTCATACTGTTTGGACCCTAATAACAAAATACATGACCTGTAAGATGATGAGCTATAAAGGCAAAATATATATATAACGAAAAAAAAAGAAAAAAAAGGAAAATGGGGTAAGAATAAAATAAGAATAAAACCCCCTGGTTCTTATGTGCGAGTCGAGGTACCGAATAGAGCCGACTCAATGAACCGACTCCTGAGTCGACCCCTCCGCGTCCTGCACATCCGCAGCGCAATAAAAGGGGCGGGAGCGCGCGCGCGCCCCCGTTCGCGTTATTACACTCTATAGGCTCCGGTATCAGCGCTCATGCGCGACCGGTATTAACGGTGTGCGCGCGCCGGCGGATGTCCGGAATGACCGGCCGCCTTTAGTCCGGTGTGTTGTGCAGAGAGAGAGAGAGAGAGAGAGACGGAGGCGCGCGCGGGTGAGCGGGTGATGGCGGACGGAGCGCGCGGTACGGAGGTCTCGCGCGCCGCGGAGCGACGATGACGGCAGCGCGGAGCTCGAGCGACCGGGGCGGGAGAGGAGGAGGAGGAGGAGGAGGGGCGGACGGGGGCGCGGAGGGCAGCGCGAGAGCGTGTCAGGAGCAAGCCGGCGCCGCGCACCTCAGCCTCGGCGTGCTGGAGTCGGTCGCCACCGTGGGTGAGCGCGCACACACACACATCACACACACACACATCACACACACACACACACACACACACATCACACACACACACACACACACACACACACACATCACACACATCACACACACACACATCACACACATCACACACACACATCACACACACACACACATCACACACACACACACACATCACACACACACACACACACATCACACACACACACATCACACACACACACATCACACACACACACACCACACATCACACACACACACACCACACATCACACACACACACACACATCACACACATCACACACACACACATCACACATACACACACACACATCACACACACACACACATCACACACACACATCACACACACACACACACATCACACACACACATCACACACACACACACACCACACACCACACATCACACACACACATCACACACACACATCACACACACACACACACACATCACACACACACATCACACACACACACACACCACACACCACACATCACACACACACATCACACACACACATCACACACACACACATCACACACACACACACACATCACACACACACACACACACATCACACACACACACATCACACACACACATCACACACACACACACCACACATCACACACACACACACCACACATCACACACACACACACACACATCACACACATCACACACACACACATCACACACACACATCACACACACATCACACACACATCACACATCACACACATCACACATCACACACACACACATCACACACACACACACACACACACACACATCACACACACACACATCACATGGAATCACCTGCAACACGATTCATCAGGGTAATCAGCGATAGCATGTGTTCGAATAATGGATTCGAATCGGAACGAATCTTCTGTTAAAAAGGAAATAAATAACTGAGAGTGAATCTGCTGGTGGTCTGTTACACTGATGATGAGGAGTGAATCACAGGGGTTAATGAGTTACCATGGCAACGCTGAGAAAAGTCATATGTGTTCCGTTTATAAGTCCAGTTTGTTCGTAACTCCAACACACACACACACACTGTCCATGTCCTAGGATCCTCACACACGTGTCTCCACACAGTGTGTTCCACTACAGTGTTCTTTAGAATCGAGCCGATGGTGGAACGGTTCATGTTGAGAGAACGAGTGATGTCTGCCCTCGTTCCACTTCGCTCCATTCTCTCGGTTACTTTCACTTTTGTCTCCATCGTTATTGCTCGCCGCTCAGGACCGTCTTCTTCGCCCCTGCGTTCACGCTTGCTTCTGCCATCCTGGGATGCACATCTAACTTCCACGATCGCATTTTTGTATCTTCAAAAATTTGTAACTCGCAGCTATTATTGAATAGTGTTCACTTCTAATTAGCGTTTAGCGTTGAGGTCGCTCGCACAACAGCAGCTAGTGAACCAGTCTCTGGGGAACTTATTTTCACCAGATTTATTATTCTGGCGGGCGGATGGTGGTGTAGCTGTTAGAACAGTCGTCTTGCCGCTCCAGGGTTGAGGGTTCGTTTCCCACTGCATGGGAAGTTTGCATGGAGTTTGCATGTTCTCCCTGTGCTTGGTGGGTTTCCTCCTCTGGTTTCCTCCCGCAGTTCAAAGACGTACAGATTAGTCTAATTGCTGTTCCAAAATTGCCTGACTTTGCCATAAAGTGTGTGTGAATGGGTGTCGTAAGAATGGGAATAAATACAGTGGTAATCACCGCTGGCCTTCACGGTCCCCAGTCGGACTACAGAGGTTCCTAGATGGATGGATGGTTTATTCTGGTGAAGGAAAAAAGCAACAGCATGCCACACTACCAAGAACGCACACAGAAGTGTTAGTGTTGCTATGGAGACGAGTAGGTTTAAGCTCTATCCTGCTAGCATCTGAGCAGCTGTTGGAGGAAACACCTCCTGACCGATCCGACTTCCATGCTGTGATGTAAAGCAGTCGGATTAGTGCCCTAGGTGTTTACTGATTGTAATGCAGGAAATGATTGGTCAGTGTGGGTTTTTTCAGATGGACAGACACACACTCACACACAAACACACACACACACACACACACACACACCACTGCAGCAGGCGGACGTTCACCTCGGGGGAAGAAAACGGAAATCCATTTGACTTTATGCAGAGGAGGAGGATGTGGCCTGAATTCTTTATGAGACTGCAAATGAACTTTATGGATTGAAGAGCGCGGAGTTGTTGCTTACTGAGCACTAAACGTGAACCGTGCTGCTGCAGGCTGAAAAGCAGCAAAGCGCTACACGTGCGTTCCTCGTGAATACACAGACATGAGCAGTTTTACAGGAACAGCACACCATCGCTGGCTGGAGTAACCATCACCTGTACTGTTAACTAATATTAATTACAATATGAAATACATTATCAGGTCAACATATTTAAATTTAGCGAATTTCCACTTGATATTTCACTTCTACAAAGATAATCAAGGTTAATAGTGTCTGGTTTATATTTAAGTACCTAAAATATAAATATGCACATTTGTGACTGTAATTTATTGTACGTGCGTTACCTATATATCCATATGTGTCTGTATATAACCTGTGTGTAAAAGCTATTTAAATCCATAATATATTCTATTCTGTGTATAAGACTTATATAAGATGAATAAAATAATCATGGAGACATAGTTGTATCCAGAATTGCCCCGTTGCTCATTTTCTTTTCCTCCCTCTGCATTTTCTTCGCGCAGGTACAGGCACTTTTGGTCGTGTCGTGCTGGTCCAGGATCGTAAAACCAAGGGCTATTTCGCATTAAAGTCCATGAAGATTGTGGATTTGATCCGGCTGAAACAGCAGCAACACGTTCACAATGAGAAGGAAGTCCTCATGGAGGTCAATCACCCCTTTATCGTCAAACTGTGAGTTCGGTTCGTCAGTTTCGCTTCTGGAAATAGTTAACACACTTTTGTTGTAAGCGGATAATAACAAACAAATTCCTTCATTTAAGCGCATTGATGTTGATGTTGAAGGTGTAATTAGGGCAAAAAATTTATGTTGACTGATTTTACACATAAAGACATGTTTGGTAAAAAAAAAAAAAAAAGGCCTTAAGCTCCTGCTCCAATGCAATAAGGCTAACGATGAGGTCATGGATAAAGAATAAAGTTATACCACATTTGTTACTTATTTTATAAACAACTGACTCAATTCACATTGAGTTTTGAGGTAAACGTCCTTAGCTAATTATTGGGTTTATCACACTATAAGGCATATTTGCAGTAAGTCGTTCTACTAAACACCTCAGTGATTTTTAAGGTAAATGTCCTTAGCACAATGCTAATTATTGGGTTTAGCACATTGTACGGTTAATTTTAATCTTTGCATTGAACATCTTAGTGAGTTTTGGGTTAAATATCCTTATCATTTTGCTCATTAGTGCTTCTAAGCTTTATTACTCACTAGCAAAGTTAGCCGCACGGCGTTCATGCTAGTAGGTAATGTCAAGGTTAGCCGCACGGGGTTCATGCTAGTAGGTAATGTCAAGGTTAGCCGCACGGGGTTCATGCTAGTAGGTAATGTCAAAGTTAGCCGCACGGCGTTCATGCTAGTAGGTAATGTCGAAGTTAGCCGCATGGCGTTCATGCTAGTAGGTAATGTCGAAGTTAGCCGCACAGCGTTCATGCTAGTAGTTAATGTCAAGGTTAGCCGCACGGGGTTCATGCTAGTAGGTAATGTCAAGGTTAGCCGCACGGCGTTCATGCAACACTGGAGCAGAGCTCAGGCACAACATCTGAGGGAATTTTTAGTGAGTGCACTTTTTGTGGTTGTTTTAAAACCTTATGTTAGCAGCTCAACTTTGCACTTCTCTCACAGAATTAAAACATTCGAGCTGCTTAAACCATGGCTGCTTTAATTATGTGTTTAAATTACTTTGTCTAGTTTGCCACTGCTTCTGTCAAACAAATACTAGATGGTGGAAATCTGTTCTAGCCATGTCTTTAAGTAATCTCAAGCACTTCAGGGGTTTGAAATCGTTCAGATCCACTCAGACTTTTTGTCTTTCTCCTAAAAAGCCTGTCCTCCATATCAGATTATACATTTTTAAACCGCTGTGATGCTCCAGACGCTGAATTCCTTGCTATTTTTAACCCTAATGGCCTACAAGGCAGCTAATGCAGCCGTATTGTGTTGCAGCTTATTTCTGGAGCTTTTAAACTCCTAATTTCATGGCATACAAAATGCATGAAGTATTGAGTATCGCTGGTTTGACTCAGGAGCTCAAGGTTTTAGTAAATGTTCTGTTCTCAAGTTCTCCCAGTTCCCATTATACCTAACCAACTTTTTGAATTAGCGCAAGAGCTAATACTGATGTTAGACGTAGCCTCACAGCTCCAGGGATCCAGAACAATCCTGAGCTCAGGTTACGTTCTGTGTGGAGTTTGCTCGGTCTCCATGCGGCATCTTTGGTTTCCTTTAACCACAAATAAGGAATCTGACACTTAAAGATATTTAATAATTTAGCAAAAAAACTGTCGTGAACAGTGGAGAGATGCGTGCATCTGTTCTGTGTTCAACTCTTAAACCCTTTGTTTATTTCAATCCTGCCCGGTCTGTAGACTTAGATTGGTGAGACATATCAGAATAGCATCCACACGAACGGCAGGCCACCTTCTTCTGTTTCTCTGTGGGAGCTTTTGGCGGTGGACACGGGTCAGCATGAGGACCCCGACTGGTCTGAGGCTATGAAGCTCCTCCACGATTCGCTGTCTGTTCTGACTCCGTTCTATCAGAAGCAGCAATCCCTTTCTCAGTGGTTTATGGTTTGGCTGCCCATGACCTTGTCGCTGGTTCACCCAGTTGTCCTCCCTTGGAGCATTTTTGGTAAGTGCTGGCCACCTGCCCAATGTGACGTCCTTTTGTCTTGCAGACGCTCTGATTCCGTCTTCACAATCTGGTCTTTGTCAAAACAACTCAGATCCTTACACTTTCGCATCGTTCGCATCAACTGTGGGAACTGATTGTTCACTTGATATTTAAAGCTTGCCTCTGTAACGAGACACTCATGTTATTCACTTCACCTGAGAGTGGTTTTATAATGTTAGGGCTGAGTGGGTGAACATCACACAGATCACTCAGAGGACACGGGACGCAGATCTAGAAAAATGTTCCATGATATCTATCGGTGTCTTAACGTCTTGTCACTTTCTCCCTAAACTGGTAGGTTTTGGACATGGCATGACGATCGCTGTCTCTTCATGCTGATGGAGTTCGTGCCCGGAGGCGAGCTCTTCACCTACCTGCGCAGTCGTGGAAAGTTCAGTAACGACACGGGCCTGTTCTTTGCAGCTGAGATTGTTAGTGCACTGGAGTATCTTCACTCGAAAGACATTGTGTACAGGGACCTGAAGCCGGAGAACATCCTGCTGGACCGTGAAGGACACGTCAAACTCACCGACTTTGGATTCGCCAAGAAGGTCGTGGACAGGTACGGGCGGAGTCTGGGACTAAAAGCCTTGTGTGGAATAATCTGGCAATATGAATAGAAAAGTTCCTTTATCTATGTTTATAAGTCGACTCTGAGTACGAGGAAGATTTTGTGTAAATATTGGCGTACATGTTAAACAGCTTGACCTTCCTTGGATAGACTGTGTAGCTCATCTGTTGCTTTGTGCAAAGTATTTCCCACCTCTGATATTTTTCACGGTGCATGCGGACCTCTCCTGAGCAGGTGTGAGTCAGCTGGCAGGTTCTCTACACTTCACTGTATCACACACTCCTATGTCATGTTAGTAGAAGCACAATAATGGTGATTCGTTCGGGTCGTACCGGTGGAGGGATCGGGCCGGGAATGGTGCGCTGTTGCTTTCTGACTCGTGACTGTGTGTCCGCAAGTCCCTGAATTTTCTATTCAATTTTTTAATGAAATGTTCGTCTCCCACGCGTAAGCACCCATTCCCATTTTTTGAAGTATACACTCGAAATTCCAAAAATTCCAAGTCCCCTCTCATATACAATCCGAGAAGCAAAGCTGTAGCACGCATGCTTCCTCTGATATGAGCTGGAGAATCACAGGGTTGCCGTTGGCTTTGAAGCTCGTTCTCGGTGAGATTCACATGTAGGGGAGGGCCGGACTCACATCTTTGTAAACGTTTTCCCTACAAACGAGACATTCTCAGCACTTTGTCCATTAACGGCGGTGCACTCCCCCCCTTACTTAACAATTTCTCCATAAATTGCATGTCGTTATTTGATTAATAATTTAAGGTATTGACGCAGATCCAGATTTAGCACGAGTGTGAACGTACCCGTGTGTCCAAGGCATATCTGAATGCGTCATGAGTGTGAAATCCTGCATACACTATTACAGATGGAGTATTTGGTCTGGACTTTGGTATTCAAATGGATATGAAGTGATTTTCATCCTAACACGCAGTGCGGGGTTTCAGTCTGCCTGACCGGAGACGTGTTTGACTACAGAATGAAAATCCTGAGGTTAGGATCAGAAACGCAGCGCTGCAGCAGTCATAAAGAAGAAATAAACCCCAAATCACCAATTAAAATTGTAATTTTACTGAGAAATCACAGTAGTAACTCCTGTTAGTAGTAGTAGTAGTAGAAGTGTAAACTCCTGTGTGCTGAAGACGTTCCTGTCCTGGGACTGGAGACTCCGTCCATCACGTAAACATAAACATTTCCTTACAGAAAAAACAAACATCTCCATGTATTTTATTTAAATATTTTTAGAAATGATTATTGGGTTTGGATTATGTGGCACTTCCACCATACAAGTCCATATGAGTATGTATGAGCTGTTGCTATGGAAACGTCTTAGCATGAGCATGTTACTATAATGCTGATTAGTATTATGGTCTGCTGTATTGACGTCAGTATTTGTAAACAGGGATATGGAGATAGGCCTACAGAGATTTCTCATCTGCTCCACAGGGTGTGTGTGTGTGTGTGTGTGTGTGTGTGTGTGTGTGTGTGTGTGTGTGTGTACTGTATATACACAGGTAGAGGTGTTAATTAGAGAGAACAAGACAGTCATTAACAGTGACATTTTGTTCTCCGTTGGGAAACACAAAGCTGAGCAATTTATCTGTGTGTCTCTGTTTCTGTGGACCTTCATCTTATTCACTAATCCATCCAGGTGAAGGTTCTCTCCCTCTCTCTCTCTCTTATTCCCTCCTCGGGGTTTATTATGTACAGGATGAAATATAAACAGAAATTAAAATGTTACAAAAGAACTTCTCATTTATAAAGTTTAACATTTGTATGAGCAGTGGTGGCTCAGAGGGCTGAGGCACTGAGTTACTGATCGGAAGGTCGGCGGTTCGAGCCCCAGCTCCACCGGGTTGCCACTGTTGGGGCCCTTGAGCGAGGCCCCTAACCCTGTCTGCTCCAGGGGGCGCTGTATCATGGCTGAGCCTGCGCTCTGACCCCAGTTACGCTGGGATATGTGAAGAAGGAATTTCACTGTGCTGTAATGTATATGTGACAAAATAAAGGCTTAACTGGCCTTCAATGAAGATGAAATAAATGTGTGTGTGTGTGTGTGTGTGTGTGTGCAGGACATGTACATTATGTGGAACTCCAGAGTACCTGGCTCCTGAAATTATCCAGGGCAAAGGTCATGGTCTGGCAGTTGACTGGTGGGCCCTGGGCGTGCTCATTTTTGAAATGCTGTCTGGGTGAGTTGGATTTTTAAATGCTAAACAATAACACAAAACTAAACAGGATCATATTATATAATTATAATAACAATAATCACTTTATAATAATCTCTTACATTTTTATTTATATATTAAATAAAAAAAAATAAAAAAAAATAAAAAAATTATCCAGAGCAAACATAAACATTGCAGCAGTGACATGGTGTGACCACTGGGGGGCAATGTTGGTCTTAATATTTGACATCCTCGAGTATTTTATACAGATTATGTAACGTGTTAAGGAGGTGCATATTGACACCGTGTGTGTGTGTGTGTGTGTGTGTGTGTGTGTGTGTGTGTGCTTCAGTCTAAGCTGAAACTTGAAAGTCATTTACACTTTTAAAACCCACCTAATACCAACACTGTCTCAACGTCCATAATGTTGCCAGATTAACGTCGTTTCATCCTTTTGACGAACAGAAACTCCTCAGTCAGCCCCTCGCATCAGAAGCAGTAGCGGGCTTTCTCCAGCAGGAGGAGCATTGAGTTACAGCATTCGTGTCCGTTTTCATCGCCACAGCGTTTTACACATTTCTGTTTCTGTCTCCAATAACTCATGTTTGCAGGTTTTATGAAAACGTCCTGTTTTCTCGGAGGGCTTCCTCCTTGTAGTGTGTGTGTGTGTGTGTGTGTGTGTGTGTGTGTGTGTGTCTTGTTAAACACAGAAGAGACATAAAACAGACATCCGGAAGAAAAAAAAAGACACAACAGACACTTTATTTTGGTGTGAGCCAATGGAAATATCAGCACTAATAATGTAATGTAATGAGGATTTTAACCTGTGGGTTTAGTGTTAATGGTTTTAGTGGTCAAACTGGTGAGATACCAGCCAGTGGAGTTTTATATAACGGTATAAAAGTGATTTAAAAGGGATTTGAAACTTCCAATGAAGCCGTCGAGAAAACAATTTCCCTAGCAGCTTAAAAGAAATTTCTCTCTCCCTCTCTCTCTCTCACTCTCTCTCTCTCTGCGCATGCAAACAGAGTTTGTTTATTTATTTATTTATTTATATTTCTTTAATTAGTGAATGTTTAAAAAACATAAAAAACATTTAAAAAATATAAAGTTGATAGTGAGAGAAAGCGAGCGGGGCACCATGTCCTCTGAGGCCGGTATAGAGACTTTGTCTCTCCAGCATGGCGTCAGATGTGTCCCCGAGGACGGCGTGCGGATTGAGGATGTACTGTTTGCGATAGGGGAGAGGATCGGGTGTGAGAACATCTACTCTGCCTCCCGGATGAACAAGGCCGTGGTGGTGTTCGTGAACAGGGTCGACCTCGCGAGCGCGCTGACGCGGAGCGAAATCTGTGTGAAAGAAGTCGCGGTTAAAGTCACCCCTCTGTCTGCCCCCTTAAACAACGAAGATCAAACTTTAAATGTTAATTTTAAATGTAAAGAGGGGGACAGCGGCTATACCGTCTTCACGACCATGGAGCCTTCGAGTGCGGGGACGTGGGACCCAAGAGGCTGAGCGGACTGCAGCGACACACCGCAGGCCGCGACTCGAACAGGTCGGCCACTACACTACTGCATTGACACTACTGTATACAGTGTGAATACAGTACCCACATCAGACAGTGACCCTGTCACGAACTAACCGGAGATGAACCAGAAGACTAGCAGTTAGCCCTGTAGCGTGGATGGTAAACCCAAACGCGGAAGTAGCGCGAACAGGCAGGATAACCACGCTGGTTATTATTAGAACTCTCCCGAAGCGAGAGCAAGAGTTTACACAAATAAACCCGCGTTCTAAATACACACACTCAATCGAAAGCGAAGTAGTGAAGGGTTTAAGTTGAGATGTGTGGAATACCGGGTGGATCCGGAGCGCCGCAGGCAGCTGGAGCCGGTAGGTGACGGGGTTAATCCGGAGGTTGACGCGGTATGGTCTGATGAATCTTGGTGATAGTTTTCGTGATTCTGTCTGCAGGTGTAGGTTTTTTGTTGATAACCATACCTTGTCACCTACTTGGTACATTCGTCCCGGTGGGTGTTGATGTAATAGTTACGGGCTGGGATAACGCCTCTGTCTTTACCCCCAGTCTTTTGACATAAGAAGAGTCAAAGAAGTTGCCCGCGGAATCGATGAACGCGGTACTTCCAACTCATTTGTGGTCAAACTGGAGGTGTACTTTTAGAGGGAGATGGAACCCGGTGAGCCACTCTCATTTCTCACCGGGTCTGCGCATTTCCCGGTCGCAGAGGACAGATGGCTCGGTGGTGTGTAGCAGATCCACAATACGCGCAGAGCCCCTCTCTGAATCGGCGTTCCCATTCTGCAGCGGTTAAGGAGGCTCGCCCTAATTGCATGGGTTCCCCGGCTCCTGTGTTAACCACGGCGGGAGGTGGAGAACCGACGGATCCGGTAGGTGTAGCAGTGAATGAGGATCGGGCTTCGGAGACTGGAGCTTGCGAGAAGAAAGGAGTTTATCGAGGCGCAGGCTGATGTAGTGGCATCGTGATGGGCGGCAGGATACGGGGAGCTGGCTTGGGGCGAGCGAGCAGATGTTGGTCGATCCGGAGGGCGAGTTGGATTAAGCCCTCCAAGGTCGCTGGGAGCTCTCGTCCGGCGAGCTCGTCTTTTATGCGCGAAGCCAGTCCCTCGTAGTAGGTCGTCCGGAGGGCGGAGTCTCCCCAGTTGGTCTGCACAGCAAGGGTACGAAACTCCGCGGTGTAGCGACTCACGGACGACCCTCCCTGCCGTAGGTGATATAGTTTGGAGTCGGTCTCCACCTCACCAGCAGGATGTTCGAAGGTGAGTTTGAGTTGGTGGGTGAATTCCGTGTACGAGTAGGCGACGTCTGAATCTGTGCGAAGAACCGCCGTGGCCCACTCAGCTGCCTGCCCGGATAGCAACGAGACGAGAAGAGCAATGCGCAGTCGGTCTGTGGAGTACCTGGTGGAATTGAACTCAAACACGAGATCCAATGCGGTTAGAAAAACACTGCACTTCCCATCTGTGCCATCCCATTTATCCGGTAAAGCCAGAAAAACATCAGAAGATGGGGAGGGGGTTGGCGGTTGGGCATGGCAACAGCCAGCTGAGCGGCCGCCCCGCGGAGGGTCGCATTCTCCTGTTGCATCTCCGCCACCTTGCGGCGCAAGACCGCGACGTCTTGGAGCTCCTTGCGGAGAGACGCGACTTCACCACGGAGCTGATCGATCAACTTAGCGTGCTGGTCAACCACATCGCAGAGGTGAGCAAACTCCGCTGGGTTCACTGCTGATGGCTCAGTCATTCACGAACTAACCGGAGATGAACCAGAAGACTAGCAGTTAGCCCTGTAGCGTGGATGGTAAACCCAAACGCGGAAGTAGTGCGAGCAGGCAGGATAACCACGCTGGTTATTATTAGAACTCTCCCGAAGCGAGAGCAAGAGTTTACACAAATAAACCCGCGTTCTAAATACACACACTCAATCGAAAGCGATAACCCAAGAAAGTGAGTACTCATGTTTAGACGAGCGAAGCGTTGGCGATAGCATGGGCAAAACTCAATGACTGAGCGAGTGCAAAGCGCCATCTTGTCTCCTTTTATGCTTCCTAAGTCGCGACCGTACTACTTCCGGGTCCTCGTGCCGGTCGCGTTAGGAGTGCGCATGACAGACCCCGCCCCTAATGCCAACCCCACCCCTAAAATCTGCCCAGAAGAGGTACAGCAGCCACAAACCAGCACACCACCACCGACACCTAAAAAGAGCAGTACAGAAAAAACCAGGAGGAAGAGAGAGGAGTCATCCACTACAGAACACAGCAGTAAATGTTCAACCCACAGTCAGACCCTCAGTGAAGCAGCAGCGTCCAGCACAACAGACTCAGACCCAGACACAACCAGAGACATCCAGGAACAAGCAAACCGATACCTTCAAGAACTCGACCAGCTACAGATACCGGACATAAACAAGAAACATCTAGTGAAAACGTTATTAAAAAAGCCAAAAGCAGCAGGAAAAAAACATTACATATGTTAATATATTGTGTATGGGTGCATGTATGACTGTGTCTGTGTGTGTGTGTGTGTATGTATGAGTGTGTGTATGTAAGGGTGCGTGTTTGTGTGTACATATAGTATGTGTATGTGTGTATATCTATACTGTGTGTGTATATATATATATATATATACACACAGTACATACACACATACATGTACACACGCGCTCGCGACACACACTCTCACACACACTCTCACACACTCTACCATTAGAAACAATTTTTTCTCAGTTTTTAGTTTTTGTCTTTTAGTTAGTGTTTCTTTAGTTTCTGTCCCTATTCACTTCATCTTGAATAACTGTGGGGTTTTTGGTTCTTTTTTTGTGCTGTTTTTGCCTTTTTCAATAAAGTTTTCACTAAATGTCTTTTTCTTAAGTCTGGCATCTGTAATTGGTTTAAACCTTCTAAAAGCTGGTTTGCTTGCTTTTGAATATCGTCTCAGGTTACTTTGCTATAACCCTGTTCCCTGAAAAAGCGGGAACGAGATGCTTAGTGAAAACGCTATGGGAACATCTCTTTGTTCAACTAGTTGTGAAGCATGTGTGTATCAAACACGCCAAACTTTGACTTATATAACCTCGGGCAGGTGACGTCATCTGATGAAGTGCACCTGCTGATTATAAATAGGACTAAACCGGAAACATCCACAGGTCAATTTGTGTCTGAAAGGACGTCCAGTCATGCGCGCAGTGCGGCATTGGAGTGCAGCAACTCGTTCCCGCTTTTACAGTGAACAGGGTTACAACAAAGTAACCCAAGACGTTCCTTTTCAAAAGCTACACTCGATGCGTGAAAGCGATATGGGAACGAGAATACCAACGCCGGGTTGTGCAGTGTGTGCGCACAATCACCAAAGAGGTCTCAGTCATAACTCCGGGATGCTGACTCGAGGACCTGCGAGCCTGGAGTAGCATGGATATCCAAACTATAAAATCTGACAAATGTGTGTTGAGAGGACCAACCTGCCGCATCACACACTTGCTGCTCTTGCCAGAGCAATTGATGAATTAATTAAATCTGAAGAGCACGTACTGGACACAGTAAGTGAAGTCTTTCCTGCTCCGGAGCTGTAAATGGCGGAGGACAGAAGGCTTCAAGAACAATTGGGTGAGGATTCAGAATAGCTTTGACTAGCTCAGGGGCAAAGTCTAAGCGGGATCGGGAGACTGACAAAGCCTGCAAATCCCCAATTCTCTTCAGAGAAGTAATGGGCATAAGAAAAATCATCTTAAGGGTCAGAAGCCTGACTGGTGCTGACTCTAATGTTTTGAAAGGGGTATCAACCTTAAACCCCTTTAAGGTTCAAGCACAATCCAAGAAGGGCCCGGCACTCAAGTGGGCGGCCTCAACCGTTTAGCTCCACAAATTTAGGAAACTAAAGAAACCCCATCAATCACAGAACACAACAAAGTCGTCTTTGAAAATCACAGAAACCCCATCAATCAGAACACGACAAGCCGAAATAGTGGCCACGTACGTTCTGAGAGTACTATGGCATAAGCCCGAGGACAACTTTTCTTGCAGAAACTCCAGCACTGAAACAATTTGGCAGTGGACTGGGTCTACATGTTTTGCCATGCACCAACTTTCAAATACACTCCATTTTAGGGCATAAGTTCTAGTCAAGGGAGCCCTAGCACTTAGTATCATTTCAGTTACGCTGGCTGGAAGACCAGCACATCTTAATTGGTCCCCCTCAGGGGCCAGACATGAAGGTTCCAAAGATTGGGCCGGGGATGAAATATTGTCCCCTGCACCTGAGACCGAAGATCCCTCCTCACTGGAATCACCCACAGTGAGCCATAGAGGAGAGATATTAGATCTGAGAACCACACTCTGGTCGGCCAACGGGGCGCTATCAATACGAGGCTCAAGCCTTGTTGACGGATCTTCGCCAGGATACCCAGGAGCAGGACTCGTAGAGTAATAAAGCGGACATTGTGCCTTCTTCTGCGAGGCAAAAAGGTCCACCTCTGCCACATAGAATCTCTCCCAGATTTGACTGACTACTTCGGGGTAAAGTTTCCAATCCTCGTGTGTCACAGCTTGTCTGGACAGCAAATCTGCTCCCATATCCATATGCTCTGGAATGTAAATCACCCTGAGGGACAGGAACTTGTCCTGTGCCCAAGGCAGAACTTGGTGCGCCACTTTTTCCAGCGGCGTGAGCGCAGTCCACCTAGGCAATTTATTTACGAGACTACTGTACTGTAGTGTTGTCCACCTGCACTAGGACATGGTAGCCTCTCAAATGCTGGCGGGAGTATTTCAGGGCCAGAAATAGAGCCATTAGAGGCAATTGATGTGCCACGTGAGAAGATGGCCTCTCCAGATCCCTTGGGCTGGACAGAAAGCCCCTGGCGCGTAACCCTTATTTGCCTCTCGGGATTGTCCCTTGGATGAAATCCCCTGCCACTTAACCACAAGTGAAACGATCTCATGTGCAGAAGGCCCAAGGGTATCACCGTGGATGCAGCTGCCATAACACCTAAAACACTCTGAAAGTAATGAACAATCACTTTCTGGCCTAGCCTGATTTCCTTTAGGGTATTGAAATGGATTCGACACACGCAGGAGACAGCTGTGCCTGCATCGCGATCGAATTCCATATGACACCCAAATACGTTGTCCTCTGAGCAGAAAAGAGAACACCTATCCCGGCATTGAATCTCAATCCTAAAGAATCGAGGTGAGCTAAGACGACATCTCGATGTCGAAGAGCTAGCTTCTAAGACTGCGCCAGAATCAGCCAGTCGTCTATATAATTCAGAATACGGATGCCCAGGAATCATAGAGCCAGGGCTGCATGTTAGGTGTTCGGCATTCTGAAACATGGCAGGAGGGAACCGAACACCTAACATATCGCTGGAGACCACTGCCCCCCGAAACACCAGTGGTGGCGGAGATTGAACAACGGCCTCCTGAGGGTGCCAGGAAGGAGTCTTTATTCCTTATTGGAATTTTTACGCGCCCCTCCCAGGGAGGAAACACCCCCATGGTCCTGGACACGTAAGTCTCAGGACTTCTCCTCAGATCCAGTCTTTTTGAGGTCGGATTGTGAAACGCAGCGAGTCCCTCCCAAGTCTCTACGAGGGGGTAACTGGCTTGCCACACTCTTCTTCTGCCTCCCGAAACCTAGTGGCGACGGTATTAACAGCATCACCAAACAGGCCGGAAGGCGAGATAGGGGCATCAAGGAGGAAAGTGCGATCCTTATCCTTGATGCCCGTGAGGTTGAACCACAGATGTCACAGAGCGGCCGATAACATGGGCCATCTGCTTGGTTGCGCAGAGAGACAGATCTGTGGCTCGGCGTAGCTCTAAAAACGCCCTC
>JARWBY010000164.1:30000-50000 GCA_030347435.1 Clarias fuscus
GATTACAGTCCTCAGGATGTGTGTGTGTGTGTGTGTGTGTGTGCGCGCGCAGTGTCAGCTGTGTTAACATAGAATTTTTTTTTGCCTCTTAGCAAAGCAAATGGTGTGTGTGTGTGTGTGTGTCTGTGTGTGTGTGTGTGTGTGTGTGTGTGTGTGCGCGCAAAAAAAAAGCGTTTTCAGATATTTTTCAGTTTTACAGCTCATCATGCAGAACCTTCAGTTTCAGAGCAGCAGAAATAGTTTCTAGCATTTGGATGCCACGCCTACATAATTATCCACAACATTCATTTATCTATTAATTTATTTATGTGTTCATTTTTTATTGGATGCCACGCCTACATAATTAGACACAACACTTATTTATTAGTTTGTTTATAAATAAAAATTAAACATATAAATAAATCAATAGATGAATGAATGTTGTGTCTAATTATGTAGGTGTGGCATCCAAATGTTAGAAACAGCGTAACTGATTGTTTTAATGGCACATGATTTTATTGTTGTTTATGTATTTTAACGTGCAGAAACATTTTTGATTATTTCTTATTCCACCTGATTTCAGGCTGGAGCCGAGGACGTGAAGAGCCACAAGTGGTTTCGATCTGTAGACTGGGAAATCGTTCCTCAAAGAAAACTAAAGGTAAAAGAAAATCTAAACTTTAATCAAGTTAATGAAAGTGACTTCAGAATTATTGGCATCCTTTACACTGAAGAAAGAAAGAAGAACATTACACTCGGATTTGGACTGAGCTCAGGAACTTTGCTGTGTTTGTGCTTCCTTTTGGTATAATTATGAAATCAGTCACCTTGTTTAAAAAAAAAATGTGTATAAATCACGTGTGTCTTCTGCACACTGTTCACCTTTCTCACCTGGTTGGAGTTTATATCTCTGGAGTCTGGACGAGTGTTTCACCAGCTGCCTCAGACCGAGCGACAACCCCGTTTCATCCTTATACACCGTCTGTGTTTCTCTATTAGACAGAAAGTAAAAGTCCGTGCGTGATCTCTGTCCTGTTCTCCTTAGTGTTATCTTTCGGCGGTTTGGACTCTGAGGGACGCACATGTGCAGTCTGCGTTTTTCCTCCAATAAACACCACACTGATTCAGTTAACATATGAATCTATAACGATCAGCCGCTGCGCAGGTGCTCTGAACTCAGTCATACCACTACGTAAGTCCCGCCCCCTAAGTCCTTGTTCTACCTTTAAAAAACGTCAGGAGACGCATCAGATTTGAATAATGACCGGCCCGCTTCTAGACTGACTGTGTAGTTCAATTGCAAAAGTGTTTTATTTGCCATCGTACTATAAGAGCATGGACGGTGCTTTGTGCACTGGTGCGCTGTCGTGCTGGAACAGGAAGGGGCCATCCTCAAACCGTTCCCGCAAAGTTAGGAGCATGAAATTGTCCAAAATGTCTTGTTATGCTGAAGCATTAAGAGTTAATTTATCTGGAAGTAAGGTGCCGATCCCAACTCCGGAAAGGTGGAAATAATATTCTTTATTCTCTGTTGCTCTCTGACAGGAATATCACATTTATTTTATGTACAAAACTTTAAAGTCTTAGCTTTCTAATGAGATAAGCCACATGCATGAGGACCATGTGAGCATTTGAATCTGTCCTGGCATTCTGGGACAATGAGGTGATGGTTAGGAGTTTAAATCAGCCGTAGAGCTCTTGCTGGATGCCTGCAGGATCTTTCCACTGTAAGAAAATAAAAGAATTAATAACGAGGTTATTAATAACGAGACTTACTGCTTACAGACTCCGGGCCCGAGGAAATGTTGGCGTGTAATTTGCGTGTAGAGAATCTGTTGGAAAAAGTAAACGCTTGGGTAGAAATTAATGCTTTTTTTCCATCTGAGGCCAGAAAGAAAATGATTTACATCACATTAGTTTTTAGAATTGAGTTTTATGCATGCAGCTTCATTATTATTATTATTATTATTATTAATAATAAATAAAGCCTGGATTCTGTTTCTCATGCTGCGCCCTCTCCTCTGTTCTCTGTACGAGTCTCCAGGCCGGTCGTCTCTTTATTACAGGAGATAAACATGTTACTGTTTTACTGCTAAGACGTTGGGTGTTTGGTAAATGATCTGTTTATATCTCCAGCCTTTTATCCCATCAAACTAGCAACTCCGGCTCTAGAGCCGCTCCTCGAACCCTCGTAAACGTTCCCAGAAGGCACCTGGAGCTCAGTAAATCTGCTTTGGCTTTTCGTGCGTGCTCCCTGGGCATGGAGTGAGCTGCAGCACATTATCGTGTTAGAAACACTCCCTTCTCTGAATAGCTTTAAAAGTATTTTACAAATTGCCTCGGAGGAGCCGCGTCGCTGCGTTACATAATCCCTGTGTAGAAGTGGATGTGTTGGGCAGGACGCTCGCTGTGGATGGGCTGTACACCTTCTACTTTTAAAAAGTGTCCTGCTGTTGCTTTTATACATGGTACAGTGTGTGTGTGTGTGTGTGTGTGTGCGTGTGTGATTTAATATGAGAAATTGTCTGTTATATGCGTTTTTAATCAGGATTCCCTGGAAGGAGAGAGATAAAATAAAAATGAAATACACAAAATTAAGATGCACACAGTGGATGAGGAGCACTCATCCTCATGACATCAATTCTGTCAGTGTTTTTTTTTTCCCCTTCAGGTGAGTATGGACAAAATATTAATTGTATGGGGTGCCAATAATTTTGGAAGCAACGTTAACGTAGTTGAGATTTTTTTGAGTGATTGGTGTTTTTTGTCGTCTCTTGTCAAAGTAAATGATTACTGAAGTTTTCGTTTTAAACATGTTGCAGTACTTCCTGTGGGGGGACGGTGGCGTTACAGACACTTTGCTTGTTTATTTATTTATCGAGTGTTTTCATGCGTTAATCCCGCTGCTGCTCTTCTATCCGACTCTTATAGCCCATCATCATTCCCAAAGTGGCGCACGAGGGCGACCCGTCCAATTTCGAAGCTTATCCTGAAGACAAGCGCAAAAAGGAGCCTGCCGTGTCCCCGAGGGACCTGGAAATTTTTAAGAACTTTTGAATACAAACACAAACACTATTTATTTATTTATTTATTTATGTGTCTTTTGCATCTTTTCATTAAGGGCATGTGCCGATAATCGCTGATACGATACGCCTCGCCGTGTCGGACACAAGCACACGTGGGTCGTCTCGCGCACGTCTGGAACACGCGCAGCGCTCTGGATGACGCCGTTAGAACGCCTGAGATAAACAATGGTTAACGTTTCCCTTCGAACTCTGTTTTTCAGGAGAATGTTTCCTCGTCTAGACGAACTGCCTGCCACACAGCTGATCTTTTCACGAAGAGTTATAATCCACAGCAGCTCGTAGATTGTCCTAGATTGTTATTTTGCCTTAATACCTTCATATTCAACATCTTGTTATTTGGAGTTATTTCGTAATTTCAACATTTAGTCATTTCAAACGGCAAAATAACAACTGAGCAATTAAATTCACAGATAAAAGTTGGTCCTTGTCTGCAGGTTTGCCAGCATTCGTTGTCATGGTTACGGTATGGGTAAGGTGTAACATACGGCCACCGCGCTGCATAGAGTTTAACGATGGACAAGAAAATGTCACATAAGTAGCAGCTGTTCAACAGCTTGAACGCCTTCTCTGAAACACCGCAGGACTAAAGCGAGGCGAGAACACGGTACACATCGGTACACGCACACTTCCACTCGGTCTTGTTCGATTGCGTCGTGTGTAGCCCTGTAACGTAGCGATTATCTATGCACTCTGTTAGATGTTTTGTTTGTTTGTTTGTTTGTAATGCAAATGCACATAACCTTTATTGCAAGTTATTCCAAATGTATCCGTTTATTCTCTGGGAATGATTATGCAACTTATGTTTATGATCTATGCAGAGCCATTCGATTAACTCCACACAGTCTCGGCGTGATCGTGTCTCACCCTGTACTTGTATGTGTATGATGCTAACATGCTATCATGCTAACATTATAGCTACACTTTCTTCGTTTCTTTTGTTATGAGATGCATGATTACATAATCAATAAATTCTTTTTACATAACATTTATATTACTTATAATGATTTATTGAGCTACAAAACAAAACAATAAATATCGCAAACCTCAAAGGTGAAACCTACAAATATATTAGAACTAATAACAAGTGCCTTAAAGGACGTGTACTGTAGTTCAGTTATTCAGTTAATTTTGGGTGATTATGTAAGAAATAAAACAGTTGGAGGCCTTGTTGGAAAATAATCCAAGACAGGTGTAAAGGCTTTTTCTTTGATTCTTGCTCATTGGCACCCCCTATGGGCCAGGAATGGGACCAGGAACCATATCGCTATAGTTGTACGTCTTACTTATAGCGTTCCATCTTGGGAAGCAGTGTGTGTGCTGTAATGAGGTGTTAACTGAATTCAGATCAAACTGTCACTGCTGGGTCGCTAAGCGAGACGCCTGACCCTCAGCGCTCCACTGTATCCTGTCTCAGCTGTAAAAGATAAAACTGTTAGCTCAAACGTGCTGAAGGAAATGCTTGATAAAGCCAGGATCCACAGCATTCCCCTCTGAGGATGTTTTGCAGAAGTTCGGGAAACTCCAGGAGAGAGAATCTGTCTGTTCAACACCATTTCACTGGACGTTGATTCGCCATTTATCTCCTCCTCAGTTGTTGGTCAGTTCACCTCTGTGAATATTATGGAATCTCTACAAGTACAACAAGTCAGGGGTGTGGAAATACTTTACAAAGCTACATGTAGGAAGGTGTGTGTGTGTGTGTGTGTGTGTGTGTGTGTGTGTGCGTGAGGTATCTGGCACCAAGCCGTCAGCAGCAGATCCTTTAAGTCCTCTAATTTGTGAAGTGGAGCCTCCATGGATCAGACTTGTTTCTCCAGCGCGTCCCACAGACGCTCAGTCAGATTGAGATCTGGAGAATGTGAAGGCGGAGTCAACACCTCAAACACTTTGTCATGTTCCTCCAACCGTTCCTGAAGAGTGTGTGCAGTGTGTCGGGGCGCATTACTCTGCTGAAAGAGAACACTGCTATCCATCAGGGAACACCGTCTCCATGAAGGGGTGTAACAGTGTTTAAATAGGCGGGACTCGTCAGAGTAACATCCATGTGAGGGGCAGGGCGCAAGGTTTTCCAGCAGAACATCGCCCAGAGCATCACACTGACACTGCCTGCTCGCCTTCTTCCCATAGTGCATTGCGTTTCTGTCAGGTCTACATTTCCTCTATCGCTGGGTCTGTTAGCAGCTCTGGACACCGGGATCTATCGGATGCTCCTGAAAACTCTAGCTGTTGCAGGGAAGAAACACAATGCACAACTCTTAAGTAAAGAACTTTGAGAAGTAAAGTGAGGATCCTGTTGCCCAGAAGGTGATTTTTTCTTTAGTAGCAAATGGATGTTGTGAAGCCGACTCTTACTGCAGAGGATGGAGATGAAGCCTGCCGTAGCGCCTAATGTACTGAACACACGGATGTCCTCATTCCCCCGATGTTTACCCTCTGCACGTGGACATATGGGAACTGTCAGGATCAACATCACATGACCTGGGGAACTGAGGATATCCGTGTGTCTAATGCATTAGGCTCTATGGCAGGCTTCACTGTAAACAAACTCCATCAAGTGCTACAACCAAATGCTCCTGAAACAACAGGAGGCAGAATTTAGATCACTGAAAATGAAAACAGCGCTAATAATAGTCTTAAATGGCTAAAATACAGAAGTGGAGACACTGTGGATCTATAGGAACTGTTGATACGTTTTCAGGCAGATTTTTCCCACCAGCTTGTGGAGGAGTGAGTGACGAGGACGGAGCGCGAGTTCACCAGGATATGAGCTCTATCTGTGGAAATGAGGCATCAAGGCAAATGGACTCCATCATCGCTTGCAGCTGTAAGATTACTCCCGAACAGCGAGAACAGATGCGGGGACACACACTGCACAGCTACTTTAAAGCCTTCTTTGCTTAAGACATGAAAGTTGGTTATTAATATATTGATGGTCCGAATTAAAAACTCCAGATTTGGGTTTTCGTTTTAGGGCGATATACAATATACTGTATATACTGTACATACAATAGAGTGTTAATAAGAAATTGTGAACACACAGAGGAAAGAAAAACGTAAGTGAACCCCTTGTAATGAATTGGCTTTCTGTTATATTAATTTGGCGTAACATCTGATCTGCTTTAAATCAAGTCACAAAAACAGACAAACACAATGTGTTTAATCTGATTACACACAAACACTTTTCATTCTAAAGGTCTTAACCTTTAAACATTTACAGTGAACCATTAAAGTTCCTATCTGGTCAAACCTCCATTGGCAGCAATGACGTCAAGCTCTGGATCTGACCTGCATCACCTGACTTGTACCAAGCTTCAGCTGCCAGAGAGCCGCCCTGACATCATCCTGTAGGATGTTCTGGTAAACCTGGGAATTCATTTTCCCCTCGATGATGGTATGTGGTCGCGGCCCTGAGGAAGCGACTCGAGCCCAAATCATGATGCTCGCTCCACCATGCCGCACTGTTGGGATGATGTTTCCATGTTGGTAAGCCGTGCCCTTTTTGTGCCATACATAGTGCTGAGTATTCCTACTGAACAATTCAGCTTTTGTTTCATCACTCCACATTTTCCCAGAAGCGTTGTGGATTGCCAAAGTGCTCTTTGGCGAACCTCAGGCATGCAGTAATGTTTTTGGACGTCCCATGGTGTGCTGCCCTGGACACGCTGCCTGTTTAATGACTTAACTACGGTAGACTCATGAACAGAGATCTTTGCCAGTTCCAGTGATGTCTTCAAGCCTTTAGCTGTTACTCGAGGATTCGTCTTTACCATATTCAGGCTTCTCCATGCTGCCATTGGAGTCCACTTCTAGGAAGAGTCCCAAGCTGTCCTGTCCTAAAGGTGATTGTGATTGTGCCTCTTTCATGTGAGAAAAGGTTCACATCATCAGCTGCTGCTTATGAACAGCAAACGTAAAATGATTGAGTGTCTTTTATCAATCAGTGAAGCTCTAAACCACACCTCCAAATTCATGGACTTCAAGGCCCGTATTCACAAAGCTTTTTAGAATTCTCTCAGAGAGCTCCTATCTTAGCTTAAAAAGTCCTAGCTGGGAGTCCTAGACTAAAAGTGATTTAGGAAACTTCTTAGAGCAACTCTGAGTAAGGAAAGTACAAAAACTTTTATCTTAGTGCGGGGGCGTGATCGACCCTGTTGCTAGGGATGATGCAGCAATTCAAGGATTGTGATTGGTTAATAAAAAAATCACATCTGACCCTCTGCAAAGGTTTTGAAATGAGCTCTTTGTGAAAACAGAATACATGATAATAGAACGAACAGTGAAATCATAATGTTTGTATATGAAGAAATTGTATAATCATGACTACAGGCTACTTTATGCAAAGTATCTAGGCTAAATGTCTTAAAGATCATTAAACACCCAAATGTGTCGACTTTTGAAGTAACCAATTTCCACACAGTAGTTACTATATTTAAGTTTATACATTTATTTACTAAACTGATTTTATTACTTGTGATCATTTCAGATTGATGGGAGCAAAACGTCTCAGCTTTCACCAGTTTACATGATCACAGGACAGTTTATTAAAGTTGCACTTTTGGATGGTCTGTAGCCAACAATCCAAGAGAGACGGAAGGAAGTAAAACAACAAGAAAACCAGACTGGACAGAAGAGCAGCGTTTACTTTCAGCTTTACGTTCAGTGTTTGGAGAATATTTCTTCTTTTAGCCATTTTGTCCTCTGATACAGAAACTCTTAAAAGTCCTCCTCTCTACTCTTAATAAATTTTTACCTTAGGAGCTGTTTTTAGGGCTTTTTACCAAGATTGAATCATAAATCTAAGGTAAAATTCGAAGAAAATGCTATAATTCTAAGATTTTTCTTAGAATTTCGTCACTAGGAGCAACTTTTAGGCTTAAGAAGCTTTGTGAATACGGGCCCTGATGTTGTGAAGTAACTTATCTAAGGGTTCACTTACAAACAGCAGACAAACACAATGTGCTTAAGCTTACACACAAATTTCTCTTAGTAGAAAATAGTATAGAAATCGTCTCTGCTGAAACCTCCTGGCAGCGATGACGTCAAGCAAGTGCTTTCAGTGGCTCTGGATCAGACCTGCATCACGCTGCACTTCAACAGAACTGCTTCAGCTCAGACACGTGTTTGAAATGACACATGAAATTATAATTGTGTGTGTCAGCTTAAGCACATTGTGTTTGTTGTTGTAACTTTGACAAAAACGTTGAGAAAGTTCTAGAGCAAGCTAATATAACAGGTATAGAGAAAGTTCTCACTCGTAACAAAATGACACGGACGGGACGCGGTGCGGGCGAACCAGATGAGCAATGAGTAATAATAATAATAATAATAATAATAATAATAATAGTGGTATGTCTTGAAATGATCGAACGCTCCTGTCTTTGTTCCTGAGGCTAAAATGCCTCGTGTTAGTTCTCATAAATCTTCCAGATGTTTGCTCTTTTTTTCTTTCAGTCTGATCGTCTGCCTACTGCAGAAACCATCATTCACGACCTTATTTATCTCCCTTTTTTAACATGGGGGTCAAAATATAAAAAAATTAATAAAAGTGAAATTTTTTTTAAATTATTTGTAAAAATAATTGTACTACATTATAAATAATTATTGTTAAAATCATATTTTTATGGAATAGACTAACTATAGTCTAAGATTAGCAATTAAAAAAAGAAAATAATTATTATTATTATTATTATTATTATTATTATTATTATTATTCAGACCTAGCCTGTGGAAGTGACGGTAGAGCCTGTAGAGATGAGGAAAACACACTTTCGACACATGTGACACACGAGCACGGGTAAAAGGGTGGACTGTCTGGTTCCCGTGCCAGAACTCCTCAGCTGGTGATGAATATCTTAAAAATTCACCTAAACACGGAGCGGTGCTGTTGTGAGAATAAATCCAGATGCAAATCCAGGGCGGAACATTGGACCTTAGAGCTCTGTGTAAAAGATCAGCTAAGGCTCTTCGGATTACAGATCATGACGTCATGGTAAGGAGGAGGAGGAGGGAGGCGGAGGGGGGGGGGGGGGGAGAGGAAGTGGCTGATGGTCGCAGGAAGGTCATGGAAGTTTCAGCATCATATGAAGGCCAGCCGCTGACCTCACACTGTCCTGATGTTAAACTCATAACCTCTCTCTACATGCTGAGATGAGACGACGAGACGTGAGTAATACGGAGTGGAGCTGGGAGCCAACGTTTCACTCGTACAGGAAAAAATGAGTGTAAGGAGAAAGACTGAGGGGAAGCTACACAAATCATTTATTTATAACTGTTTAGCAGTTCTGCGCAGTATTGTGTATTGTTTCACTAAGACTTTTTACAAAACCAGACCATCTCTGAAGCTCTTAATGCTAATGTTGCTAACATGCTAACAGTAATTCCCCTCCCAGGCACGGCTGCAAAACGACTCTCGCTCCTCATTAGAGATGTCAGCTTCATTTACTTCGCAGCAGTCAGGACAGATCTGAGACTAAACACCTCTGACACAAGCAAGAAAAAGAAAAAACCCACTAAAGCCGGTTGGTCAGGAATGCGGTCGTGTTTGTGTCCCAGCCTGAGGAGGAGAATTTCACCAGGTTATGGCTGTAATTAACGGCATTACAACTCTTTCATTTTCCCTAACGCGAGACATTTATCACGTTGAAACCCACCTGAAACCCACCCATTATCACCACATGCTCACGATTACGGGACACCTGAGGCCTCTCGCGCCAGACGGACGATATTCCCCGTCTGACTGAACGCTGCGGCGCATCGCTGGCTCTCATGTTCAGGGTTACAGAGGAAACTACCGAGCTGTAACTGCACGGGATACTCCTAGCTTAATATACAGTAGCTAAGATCCAGCCCAATTTACCTTGTGATAAAATTATAAAGATAGTAAGAAAAAAGTATCTATAACAAAGAGATGTTGTATATTACTCATAAATCAGACTGGATTAAAGAAAAAAAGGAAAGACATACAGAGAGAGCTGCTGTCGTCTCAGCGTCATGAATAACTGTAAAAACCTGTGAACACATGTGATCTAACATTTAACTGTCACACTATTATTTATTATTAAAATGTAAAAAAAAAAATGGTCTTGCTTTTTTTTTCTTCTTTTCATCCAACACAAGTGGAGTGACTTGGTGGTTTTTAATTGTGATGAATAATTTTTTATTTTATGTCATTTTTATGTTATTTAATTTCTCCAGAAGACCTTTAATGCTATTTAAGAGAACCGAACCAGTGTTGATCAGGCACATGGGAATTTAAGGCTCTTTTTCCCCCCCTTTTTTTTTTTTTTTTACAAGCTTCTGTACGTAAAGTGTTGGTGCCTTGATTATGTTGGTCTGTGCCAAAACTGGTCATTGCCAGTGCAGTCAAGGTTTGAACGCGGTGTTTTGGTGAAGCTTTATGACTGTAAAATAAGCATTTGGTTCTGGGTTAGTCTTCTAACTTTTAAACTTGAAGCCTTTCTAAAATAAAATAAATATACTTTCTTTGGCTCATAGAGGATCTTACTGTGACCTGATATAATTGGGTTTATAATAATAATAATAATAATAATAATAATAATAATAATAATATTTAAGATGATGTTTGTTTTATGAGCTTAAATTTAATCTTAAAACTCTTAAACTTATTTTAAGTTTACCCCGATCCTTATCATAGGCCCGGTGAATTTGTGTGTGTGTTCTTTTGTTGCTTATTGGTTTTAAACGATCCTTATGTAGAAAGTTCAGATGTTATGCTTGTGTAGATCTCTCTACACCCCTGTGTGACTGATTAACTCTCCTCTCAGGTTGGTTTGAGTGTCGTTCCTCAAAGGGTTCCTTAGATCTCAGTTAATTAACTGAATAAATATATTTTTGATTTTTCACAGATTTTTCAGCATTGTGAAAAGCTCAGATCTTTTTCTCAGATTTCTTTTAGATGTTCTGTGACTTTTTTTTCGCCCCTGACCTGCTGGAGCTGCCCCCTCTCAGTGCTCCTGGACCTCCAGGTTTATACGGCACATACGGGGAGCTTGGCAAAGGGTCCGAAGTTCTCAGAGCCCCACGTCCCCCAGGTTTAGGGTCCCATGTTACCAAACTCCTGAGCTCCCTGGGTCCTATGTTTCCTTGGTCTATAATGGAAACGTGACGAGATTTCCCAGCTGTCAAGTTCTATTGCGTGAACTCGTCAAAGCCAGTGCAGTCTCGAGAGTACACAGGGTGATTTAAAGCTAGAGTTTAAACACAAGTAAACGGCTGTTTGTACATTTTGCTTTCTTTTTTTTTTTTTGACTGTTTGATTCAATTCTTAGTCGAGACCTCCAAAACCACATAAAATGATTAATATCAGTTTCATTGTGTTTAAATAGCTTTGACACCTTGTTCCAATGAAATAAACTGGAAAATATTCAGGAAATATTTTATCTTGACATCACATTTGTCTGGAACACAATCAGCTTAATGTCTGGTAACATCTACAACAACAAAGGAACTCGAGAACATGAGTACGCTCCCCTTAACGCTATCACTCCTGATCACACTCATAACTTAATGAGCTGGATAATCAATAACAGCAATGAGACAGCAAGATGTCCACACTCGGGTGTAATCTTTCTCCAGCAGATTGGCTTTTTTTTTTTTTTTTTGAGAATTTTAGACTAAAAACAACTCTGAATGTAATGCCACAATGATCTAGAACATGTGCGCTATGCTAATTAGCCATAATTTACACAACTTCAGCAGATGAATTGAAAAACAATATGAGATTCTGTGAAGATACATTTGTTTAAATCTATGTACGTCAGCTAGTAGCACCATGACTTGTAGCTAACTGCTTAGACCCCACATGCTAACACATTAGCTAAACCCGCTGAGCAGACGTGTTAGCACACTGACTACAACTGTTTCAATGCTAATGTTTGTTACAGGGTGGAAGTTTTAAATATTTTAGCCAAGCTTTAAAATATGATGTTTTCATTTTTCACACACTGCATGTCTTTAGCTTTTTAGCTCCTTAAGCTAGCGTTACGCTCCTTCACCGTAATGACAGATGGAAAGGTGGAACCGCGATGGCTTGAAATAAATGCCGAGTGCGTGATTAGCCTGTTTTTATTAGCTTACACTCCCTCTTCTCTGCTAGTGATAGGAGGCAGGACTGAGCAGATCTCTCTCTCACACACACACACACACACACACACACACATGGCTGTGGGGAAAGAAAGAAAGAAAAGCATCCGCACATTCCTCAGCTGAACAAATAAATATTTATCAAAGTCCAGGAGTCTTAAACTCACATCCTCTCCTTACACTGCTCGACTAAACAGTTCACTCACTTCAGTACACGCTAGTGCTTCACTTTTACTGCAGTTATGTTTAGAAGTAATAAATAACAAAACAAACAGACTGTAAGTTCATTAAAAGACAATTAGTACAAAGTTGTAATCATTTTAATGGAGCAGCAGCGATGCCTGAGAGAGTGCAGACCGATGACCTTCACTTTCAGTTGCATGTGATGATGATTTGAGTAAAACTGTGTGGTGATGATCAGCTCAACCTTCATGAGGAGATGCGAGGAACTCAGGCTTTAACTTCATTAAAAAAACACACTTTTTAGTCATGTTTACATGGTCAGATGGGTTTGCAGTGTGTGTGTGTGTGAGTGTGTGTGTGTTGCAGGTGTGCACTGGTCAGACTTTAAACAAGCCAATTAGACGCCCCCCCCCCCCAACCCCCCAATGTGACCTCATATAACAAGAGCCCCTCCCCACGACTGTTGCTCTGCTGTTCTCTAGATGGGGGCGTGGCTCAGCAGGAGCTCATTTACATACAGTACAGAGTGAGATGGTGCATTCTGGCAAGGAGCAAAACCAAGCTTACTATTATCTGGCAGGTTTTATCTGGAGCATTACCACACACATGCTGTAGGGGGAGCTCTGAGTCCTTGTGCTAACTTGTTCAAGAAACAGAAAAATATGGGACCTTTAAGAAGTCAGTCAAATGTTCAGTAGATAAATACGCTGTATCTGAAGTCTATAAGCCACGATCAAGATAAAGCATAAGAGCTTAGCCAACTGTTTAGTTACGAGCATGCTAGTTATATCATAGCCATGTATTTAGCGAGCTACTGTAATTAAACCCAGTTCAGTAACATAAGCTGCGTTCATATTAGCCATGTGGTTCAAACCGATTTCTTGTCAGATCGGATTTGGGTTTACATTCATAATTAGACGTGACCTTTAGATCTGACTCTGATGTGGACACGTCTGTTCTCTGAAACATGCATGCGCACATCGATACGCTTTTTTGCATTGATTTATCACATGAACTTTACCGCACAATGAAATTCATTAAACTTCACATATCTCAGCTTCCTTTCAGTCGGCCGTCGACCTTCCTATCAGTAACTCAGAGCCTTAACACACTGAGACATCACCGCCCCTTAAAAAGTGTCAGGAGTGGGATTTGAACTCACGCCCCCTGTTGGAGACCAGAATTCTCCTTTACACAGGGGAAGGGCTGAACCTTGAGTCTGGAGCCTGAGACCACGCAGCCATCCTGACGCCTGACCCACATTGATCTCCAACAATGGATGTGATTTTACTAAAAGTCTCCTTGAGGTTTTGCTCTGGTGGGGAGCGAACAGTTGGTCAGCTGTATTTGTTGAGGTCCAGAAGCTGTTTTAGCAGCTGTTGCTCGCACCCTTAGGTGGGCGGAGTTTATTAAATTCATTACTGTACCTAACTTTACCCGAGTAGTTTTATTAGACGAACCTTTTTACTTTTACTCTTCTCAAAAGTACAGCAGCTACAGTATGTGTACTCCTGCTTCACTACTTTCAGCATGGTGTTGTGTCCTTCACATTATATTATATATATTTAAAACCGGAATTATATATTTAAAAACGGAATTACGCCACCTGCTGAGTATTATGTGTAATTGTGTGACTTACTTTTTCTTTGAGACGCCTAAAAGCCTTAGGCGGGTACAGAGGCAGAATGTCACACGATTTTCCCTTCTCATTCACGTCACATGACCACGTATCGGATATGAATCTGATCCAAGCCCACATATAAAAAGTGACTCAGATCTGATCTGAAAAACATTTAAACTCAAAAACAGACAAACTTTTTATTGGCTGCTGCATTTTTTTGTTTTTTGGAAGTCATCCTTGCTCTACACAATCTATTTGCATGTGCGTGTTTGTATGGTACATGTGGTAATGTTACACCAACACTGGAAAACGAAATGAGCAGGCACACACTCGTGGGCGTGTCCCTGTGTGCTGGAGGAGCGCGAGGACGCGGGAGGCGTTTCAGAGGCGATGCGCTGCTATGTTTATGGAGTTTTTTACTCCCTGTGCTTCTTCTTCACCACAGCATGCTCGCTCGTGAACTGAAGAATAACTTCCAGTTTACACACACACACACACACACACACACACACACACACACAGCAGGACACTGTCTGGTCGATTACCACGCTCTGCTTTACAACTTCAGCCCTCTCTCTCTCTCTCTCTCTCGTCTGGACATGTCTCGTGTCTCCTCACATTCACCTCCTGTTTTTAGCGAAACTGTGGATTTATGGCTCAGTACTGAAGGGTCGAGGACGACCGTGACTCACACGCTCCTCTCACATCCTGTCCATTTCATCAGTCACCTGTTTACCAGAGTGACTCTCTGAATGATTTTATTCTAAACTAAAGGTTACCTGTGGCTCCGCCCACATACATGAGGTTTACCTGCGGCTCCGCCCACATGCCCTTGCGACGCGACCGCAGCGTGACATAGAAGTTGATGATGGCGCTGCCTACTGTTCCGTCACGGTACGACATAAAACGTGGCAGGACTGCCTGCGCCAACACACAAACCACACCCGTCCGTACACACACACAGGATTTTTATTATTATTTCAGTTTAGATGTTACTTAATGAAATACATGAACAAATAATGAGGTGTTTAGGATCTGAGTTTAGTAATACGATTTATGGATCTGTTATTAGAACTATGAAATTGAATTTAGTTTTTACACTTGATAATTCATGTTAGAGCATCAGTACTCATGTTTAAAGGTCCCATATTTGGCTGTAATAAGTGTAAAAACACAGGTCTCAGGGCTCACCATATATGTGTGTGTGTGTGTGTGTGTGTGTGTGTGTATAATGCCCAGGCTAAACACCACTGAGTGACTTTTATACCACAAACTTTCTATGTAAATGAGCTACCCCTTGGCCACACCCCCTGAGAACAGCAGAAGGGGGCGGGGCTCTTCTTCACATTAATGAGGTCACATTAGGGGAAAATCCAATTGGATTGTTTAACGTGGGAATGTTTTTTTTCTTTTGTTTTATGTTTCACACACACAAACATACACAGTTACACACACACACACACCTACACACACACACACAATGGAGTAAAAAGTGAATTTTGTGTAGAAGGTCCCCTTTAAAATGTACCTTTAAAATATTTTTCTTTATTGCTCAGTAAACCAGAGGACACTTACATTTCAGTTATTAATAACAGTTCATATTTTATGGATTGTTAGAGAGAACTGTATTGTAAAGTCGTGTGTGTCCTTGTGATGTGTAATGGTTCCAGGTTTAACTCTCCAGGAGACGGTTGTGTACGCGGTGATACACAGAGCAGACGGACAGGAGATTTACTCGTCTCTGAATGAGGACGCGTGCGCAGTCTCTCCGGTGCGGTCCGGTTCCAGCGTCCTGATGTGTTAACCCATCGCATCTGAGACGTCTGAACCTGACTGTGTAACAGCTCACTCTCTTCTCCAGCCATGACGTCGTGACAGATGTGCGGACCGAAGCGAGGACCGCCTCAGACATCTGCGTTCGCTTTCCTCATCGGCTGAAACGCCGCCAGGAGGACCTCTGTTCCTTTAACATTCGTGTTGCTCTTCAATAAGTGCCTTTGTTTTCAGCTCTTTTGAAGGAAGTGCTTGAAATTAACTTCAGTGTGTGTGTGTGTGTGTGTGTGTGTGTGTGTGTCAGAGAAAGAGAAAGGAGAGGATTGTTCTTCAGGCAGAACTGTGCAGGTTTCATCTTTTATTCCTAGATGAGCGCTGACACTGGAGACTCCTTCAGGAAATGAACGGCTCTGTACAGAAACATTAATCCCAGTTCCCGTTTTCAGGATGTTTGCAGTATGAATCTACAAATCGTGATGAGTTTTAGATGTTCGTACACTCAGATTGTGGCTCATCAGGGTGTGTTCATGGAGATCCTCAGCGCGCCAAAACAGCTGGTTACCGAGGTTACGTACTGCGATCATAGAGAGACGTGGATCCACAGAGACCTACGGCAGCACGTCAGCAGCGGTGAGTCCGAGTCCGAGCGGCCCACCGAGTCACATGACCACAACGGCATGATTTCTAAACCTTAGAGATTTGTAGGAAAAAAGGTGAAAGTAGGAACGGTGTTATAATCGAAGTGTGTGTGATCAGTTGCTATAGAAACGATAACACCTTGGAACAAGCGCATTGTAAGTTTCTTACTAAATCAGCATCAACAGCTTGTTTCAGTCTCAGACACATTGAACACAGAGTGTGTGTATTGTTAATAAACTGCACAAAGGCAGGTTCATACACAGGACACAAAAACTTAATTTGCATTTATGAAGATCAATCACTCAGTCATCGTCTATACCGCACACAGGGTGCCTATCCGTCACAGGGCAAATACACACACTCACACACACACAACAATTTGAGTAGTTTGAGCAATTTGAGAACACCAGTTAACCTAATCTGCAGGTCTTTGGACTGTGGGAGGAAACCAGGAGTCCCAGGAGGAAACCCACCAAGCAGGGGGAGAACATGCACACAGAGACGGGAACAAACCCGAACCCTGGAGGTGCAAGAAGACAGTGCTGAACTCTACACCACCACCGGCGCCTGTCTGAAGATACACAGGACAAAATGTGAATCAGGAAACACCTCGCACCTCCATGTCCCAGGTTCGATTCCCATGTTCCCCCCGTGGTTGGTGTGTTTCCCCTCCGGTTTCCTTCTACAGTCCAAAAACATTGCAGATCACGTTAACTGCTGTTTCCCAAATTGCCCGTAGTGTGTGAATGCATGTGTGAATGTGTGTGTGAGAATGAGTGTGTGTGAATGAGTGTGTTAATGCGTGTGTGAATGAGTGTGTGAATGAGTGTGTTAATGAGTGTGTGAATGAGTGTGTGAATGAGTGTGTGAATGCGTGTGTGAGTGAGTGTGCTAATGCGTGTGTGAATGAGTGTGTTAATGCGTGTGTGAATGAGTGTGTGAATGCGTGTGTGTGAATGCGTGTGTTAATGCGTGTGTGAATGCGTGTGTGAATGCGTGTGTGTGAATGCGTGTGTTAATGCGTGTGTGAATGAGTGTGTGAATGTGTGTGTGAATGCGTGTGTGTGAATGAGTGTGTGAATGAGTGTGTTAATGCGTGTGTGAATGAGTGTGTTAATGCGTGTGTGAATGAGTGTGTAAATGCGTGTGTGAATGCGTGTGTGAATGCGTGTGTGAATGAGTGTGAATGCGTGTGTGAATGAGTGTGTTAATGTGTGTGTTAATGTGTGTGTGAATGAGTGTGTGAATGCGTGTGTGAATGAGTGTGTGAATGCGTGTGTGAATGAGTGTGTGAATGAGTGTGTGAATGAGTGTGTTAACGTGTGTGTGAATGAGTGTGTAAATGCGTGTGTGAATGAGTGAGTGAATACGTGTGTGATGCGTGTGAATGAGTGTGTGAATGCGTGTGTGAATGAGTGTGAATGCGTGTGTGAGTGAGTGTGTGAGTGAGTGTGTGAATGCGTGTGTGAATGAGTGTGTGAATGAGTGTGTTAACGTGTGTGTGAATGCGTGTGTGAATGCGTGTGTGAATGAGTGAGTGAATACGTGTGTGATGCGTGTGAATGAGTGTGTGAATGCGTGTGTGAATGAGTGTGTGAATGAGTGTGTTAACGTGTGTGTGAATGAGTGTGTAAATGCGTGTGTGAATGAGTGAGTGAATACGTGTGTGATGCGTGTGAATGAGTGTGTGAATGCGTGTGTGAATGAGTGTGAATGCGTGTGTGAGTGAGTGTGTGAGTGAGTGTGTGAATGCGTGTGTGAATGAGTGTGTTAATGCGTGTGTGAATGAGTGTGTGAATGAGTGTGAAAGCGTGAGTGTGAAAGCGTGAGTGTGAATGCGTGTGTTAATGAGTGTGTGAATGCGTGTGTGAATGAGTGTGTGAATGAGTGTGTGAGTGAGTGTGTGAATGCGTGTGTGAGTGAGTGTGTGAATGAGTGTGTGAGTGAGTGTGTGAATGCGTGTGTGAATGAGTGTGTTAATGCGTGTGTGAATGAGTGTGTGAATGCGTGTGTGAATGAGTGTGTGAATGAGTGTGTGAGTGAGTGTGTGAATGCGTGTGTGAATGAGTGTGTTAATGCGTGTGTGAATGAGTGTGTGAATGCGTGTGTGAATGCGTGTGTGAATGAGTGTGTGAATGCGTGTGTGAATGAGTGTGTGAATGAGTGTGTCAATGAGTGTGAAAGCGTGAGTGTGAATGCGTGTGTGAATGAGTGTGTGAATTTGTGTGTTAATGCGTGTGTGAATGCGTGTGTGAATGAGTGTGTGAATGAGTGTGTGAATGCATGTGTGAATGAGTGTGTGTGAATGAGTGTGTGAATGAGTGTGTTTGAATGAGTGTGTGAATGAGTGTGTGTGAATGTGTGTGTGAATGCGTGTGTGTGAATGCGTGTGTGAATGCGCGTGTGAATGAGTGTGTGAATGAGTGTGTGAATGCGTGTGTGAATGAGTGTGTGAATGAGTGTGTGAATGCGTGTGTTAATGCGTGTGTTAATGCGTGTGTGAATGCGTGTGTGAATGAGTGTGTTAATGCGTGTGTGAATGAGTGTGTGAATGCGTGTGTGAATGAGTGTGTGAATGAGTGTGTCAATGAGTGTGAAAGCGTGAGTGTGAATGCGTGTGTGAATTTGTGTGTTAATGCGTGTGTGAATGAGTGTGTGAATTTGTGTGTGAATTCGTGTGTGAATGCGTGTGTGAATGCGTGTGTGAATGAGTGTGTTAATGCGTGTGTGAATGAGTGTGTGTATGCGTGTGTTAATGCGTGTGTGAATGCGTGTGTGAATGAGTGTGAATGCGTGTGTTAATGCGTGTGTGAATGCGTGTGTTAATGCGTGTGTGAATGAGTGTGTGAATGCGTGTGTGAATGAGTGTGTGAATGCGTGTGTGAATGAGTGTGTGAGTGAGTGTGTGAATGAGTGTGTTAATGAGTGTGTGAGTGAGTGTGTGAATGCGTGTGTTAATGCGTGTGTGAATGAGTGTGTGAATGCATGTGTGAATGAGTGTGTGAGTGAGTGTGTGAGTGAGTGTGTGAGTGTGAATGCGTGTGTGAATGCGTGTGTTAATGCGTGTGTGAATGAGTGTGTGAATGCGTGTGTGAATGCGTGTGTTAATGCGTGTGTGAATGCGTGTGTGAATGCGTGTGTGAGTGAGTGTGTGAATTCGTGTGTGAATGCGTGTGTGAATGAGTGTGTGTGAATGCGTGTGTGAATGAGTGTGTGAATGATTGTGTGTGAATGAGTGTGTGAATGAGTGTGTGTGAATGTGTGTGTGAATGCGTGTGTGTGAATGCGTTTGTGAATGCGTGTGTGAATGAGTGTGTGAATGAGTGTGTGAATGCGTGTGTTAATGAGTGTTTGTGAATGCATGTGTGAATGAGTGTGTGTGAATGAGTGTGTGAATGAATGTGTGTGAATGTGTGTGTGAATGCGTGTGTGTGAATGCGTGTGTGAATGAGTGTGTGTGAATGAGTGTGTGAATGAGTGTGTGTGAATGCATGTGTGAATGAGTGTGTGTGAATGAGTGTGTGAATGAGTGTGTGTGAATGTGTGTGTGAATGCGTGTGTGTGAATGCGTTTGTGAATGCGTGTGTGTGAATGCGTGTGTGAATGCGTGTGTGAAT
>JARWBY010000165.1:0-50000 GCA_030347435.1 Clarias fuscus
ACAACAAACATGTGGAAGAAGGTGCTCTGGTCAGATGAGACCAAAATGTAACTTTTTGGCCTAAATGCAAAATGCTATGTGTAGCGGAAAACTAACACTGTGCATGGTGGAGGAAGCATCATGTTGTGGGGATGCTTTTCTTCAGCAGGAACAGGGAATCTGGTCAGAGTTAATGGCAAGATGGATAGAGCCAAATACAGGACAGTCTTTGAAGAAAAACTCCTGGGCGGAGATTCCAATCCCAGCAGGACAACGACCCTAAACATATAGCCAGAGCTACAATGAAATAGTTTAGATTAAAGCACAGACCTAAATCAGTTTGAGAATCTGTGGCAAAACTTTAATTGCTGTCTGAGCTTGAAGACGAATGGGCAAAAATTTCAGCAAAAGTTGATTTTACAAAGTATTGACTCAGGGTGGCTTGTTTTTTGTTTTGTAGTAAATATTATGTACAGTAGTTAAAACTACTGACATTCAAAGAGAGTTTGTTTATTTTATATGACATTATTTTCTTGAACTTTCTGTACACTTTAAACTTCATGAAATTATCAACTTGCTTACTAACAAGCATAGCAACTAATGTCAAAAATGTACTTTTAAGTAAGATTGAAAAAATACTTAAAAAAAAGAATTTTATCCTGTAGCTGGCATCTGTAACAATGGTGGTTAAAATTCTGGAATAAAATTATTTATTGTAAAGAGTACAAATGTCAAATTCTAAAAATTGATAAATGCTTTGTAAAAAGTACCTCATAGAACTAAATTAGAGACAGATATTTTTAAGATTTTTCAGCATTTTTTAAAGAAAAGATTAAGGGTTAATTCATCATCAAGTATGAATCAATGACGAGATTGAGAGGTCCCTTTAACTATTAATCTTAAGTTAATCATGCACTGTAGTTATTTATTTATTACACATGACAGCTTGGGGCAGGACTGTTTTAGTATATTTATAGTGTATGGCTATACAGTACAGTCCATGCTTGTGCACTTTTGTTCCTTCAAACACAGACCAACATACTGGGCAATACACTATAGGAAAGATCTTTGGTATCAAAATACTTATGATAAAAATAATTTGAACACAAAGGATACTGTATCTGTGGCTATTGTTATTTTTGTTAGTGGACTCAATAAACCTCTAATATCCTTGTCCTGTTTGACAACAAACCGTGGTGTAATTTCTAGCAAAGTTTCACTAGGAGCGTGGCATGGTGACTTAGTTAGCACTGTCGCCTTGCCACGCTCCTAGTGAAACCAGGGTCTGGGTTTGATTCTCACCTCTGTGTGCATTGTGTTCGCATGTTCTCCCCGTGCTTAGTGGGTTTCATCAGATTACTCCAGTTTTCTTCCACAGAAAGACATGCAGATTAGACTAATTGGTGTTTCCAAATTGCCCATAGTTCTGAATAAGTGTGTGTGCCCACTAATGGATTGGCACCCTGTCCAGTGTGTTCCAATGCCTCATCCCAAGTTTCCTGGGATAGGCTCCAGGCCCCCTGTGACCCTGAATACAGGATAAAGCGGTATAGATGATGATGAATGCAAATAGGTCACATGACCTGGAAGGTATCAAAATAAAATAATATTTTAATCAAAATGATCAATAAACATGCAAAAGGAAAATATTTAATAAGAAAGGTTGTGCTCTCTGCAGGGAAGGTGGCCACATATTTTAGGAAAGACTTTGAGGCAATAGGTCACATGACCTGGAAGTTATTAAAATAAAATCATTAATATTTCTTTTGAAAATATAAATAAATATGCAAAATGATAAAATGCAAAGTCATGATACACCACCATGCATCACATTTACACTAACAGTAACTTTATTTATTTATTTATAATATAAAAATGTATAATATAATTATGATCTGTATTTCAGTCGGACAGTAATTTACAGACGGTATACTGATATCGAAATATTGAATATTGAACTTGAAACCAAATTCACGGCAAAATCAAGACCCCTGTGTCCAGTCGGAGTAAACAGCCCGGAAGCCAAAAAGGCTCACGCTGAGGCCGCGCCAATGGGTGGCTGGGCGGGGCCAGATGTACGATTTGAAAAAAGGTGTTGTCTTCCCTCTTCTGCAAAACATTGTGCCTGACAGGGAGAGAGTTTTAGCTCCAGATGACAAACAAGTTTCTGTTGAGCCACTTGGGAGTCAGTCTTAAGGTAATTTTTAAGCAAGAGCAAAGATTAGAGAAATAAATCACTTCAACTATAGTTCGAATTTCCTCACATTACATAGAAAATATATCTAGGAAAAATATGCTGTGAGCAGTCTGTCACCAGTTGTGTAATAGCAAATAGTTCTGATGATGATAAATAAAAAAAATTCTAACTCAGAAGAAGCAAAAACGAAGCAAAATGATATTACACCGGTTTTAGCTTTCATTTATTAGCTCCAGTTAATGATAGAACTGAGTAGATAGTTTCGTTTGGTAACTTTTAATGCCTAAATGGATTAGACTGCAGATATGCTTTGTATACCTACTGCTTCTGGATATTAAAAGCCTACTACACAGCAACTGCTGGTGCTTGCCTGAACAACAATCACACTTTCTGATGAAATGAAAGTGAAAGATATTCTGCCAACAGCAAGGCAAGACTTTTAGGAGAAATACAACCTTAACCTGACAGGAGTGTTTCAGTTAATCAGTTCAAACAATTTGTTTCTACATAGCATGCATTTATTTTCTATAGTGTTGAAGTGTCAAATTTAAAATACACATTTGAAATATATTCATAAACTTTTTAGAAGAATTTTCAACATTTGCTGCAGTATACAAAAAGCCTACGAGTACTTACTAAGCTTAAAGGAATTCTTCTATTTGGTAGAGATGCCATTACAATTTAAAACAAGTACAGTACAGTAAGTTCCAAAGTGAGATTCTTGAATAAAACTGTTTTCTGCTGGTTTAAAATTCAGGAACAATTCATTGGCGTTTATAGAGACTTTAGAGAAACTCCACCCCTTATGAATCACCATGTAGGGTGGATACAAATTTTTTCATACTAAAATTATTCAGTGATTTCTTTTTGTGTGTGTGTTTTAATGTGCACAGATATACAGTAGGTGTCAGTTTGTGTAGGTTTCTGGCAGCTTTCAATAAGACCTATGACAACTATATATATATTTCATTTCTAGAAACATTGTCTTTGTATAGAGTGTCTGTAAGAGCTTGACTTGGGGAGCACCACAGACACAATTTAAAGAAAAAAGGGGGAATTTAGGAGGGAGGAAAAGAGTGAGGTTGTGCATGTGTGGGTCGGAATCCTGGGCAACCGCATGACGGTTCCCACAGTCACGTGAACGCAGCTGTCGCCCTCTGGTTCCCAACAGGAGGTGGCCTTAGGTGGTGCAGAAGTGGTGCTCCCTGGAGTGAGTGAAGGGCAAGAGTTTATATCCAACCATAATGTAACACACCTGTTCATACATTGCCCAGCCAAATAAACAGCACACACTTTAATACTTATTTGGGCCACTTTTTCATTTGATTACGGCCTGCATTTGCCATGGCATAGTTTCGATAAGCGAGTACAATTTCAGAACATTTATATAAATCGACATCACATTAACTACTTTCCAAGATCTCGTATTGATAATGGAAGATTCGAACTGCTATGTCAACTTGGAATATGCTCATGCATTCAGGGAACCAAAAAAAAAAACATTGATGGAAAAACCTGATTGTTTAGTATATTCAGATCATCAGCTGACCTCATTTTTTTGGCACATAACATTGAACCTAGACCAGACCAACTGAAGCAGCACCAGATCATACTCTCTTCGTACCCTTGTGCTTTACCTCCACAGTCCGTTCTTTATGCTCCCAAGAAAACTAAAGTCTTTTTTTCAGCGTCCCTGACAAGGTGGTTTTCTTAAGGCTACCCAGGTTACTTTCACTATTCACTATTCACGTAGCCATTTCTCCCTTGAATATGATGGTCCACCAATATCCTCCCAGGTTTTAATTAATGGACAGTTGTTTTATTAGTTTCAGCAGTTTCTGCTTACATTGCCAACACAAACCAGCAATAAATAAACCTTGTTTACAAGGAACAATTTAAAAATATTACGTGTTACCTGTTGGCTTGACCACACCCTGGCTGCAACGTATCGCTACCACCTGACTCAGGCCAAGGAGCTATCCAGCGTGGAGCAGATGACCCTCCCAAGAGAGAAAAGAAATATCACAGCCATCTGTGCACCTAGGCGTTAGACCAACTCAAACTTTAATAGATGAATTGCTGGAAAACAATGTGTTTATGGTACCGTCTGTATGCATCTGGTTCATCAGTGCTGACTTTAAATAAATTATTATTTGATGATGTACTTGATTTTGTACAAGTTTGACCTTCTCACAGTTATGCTGTGGCTTCTGAGGATGTACTGTCTAATGTATGCTGCAACTGTACACCACACAGCAGAGACTGAGGTCTGTTATAAGCATATAAGATTATTATTGAAATTAAGGTATTTCGAATGAATGAGTTTTAAACGTGCATTATTATTGTAAAGTTGTTGTTGTTGAATATTGAATAGTTATCAGCTCGGAATTCATAAACACATACAGTGCAAGTACAAACTATAGATCATCAAGTTAAGGAAAGGGTTGAATAATTTACTTTAAATAATATTGACTTTTTTATATTTAATAAATATTTTCTGAATTCAATAAAAACATTTCACTGTTATTTGCTTTTCAGTAAAAGTGTACTTTGAGGATCATATATTCATTATTCAAACTAGACTCATCCACTAACAACACTGCTTCTTATGGCCTTTAATTCTGCTTTTACATTTCTTGCTCTAGAGTTAAGAACCTTTCCTAATTTGTTGCTGTTTTGCTGTTGTTTCTGGATTGACATCACTGTACATTTCATCTGTAAAGATTTACTGATTAGTAGATCATCTGCTATTTCTCTTACTGATGACATAAAATAAAGATAAACATCAAATATGTTTATTCATCAGTCAAGCTGAAACTAATGCTGCAATAAATACTTTCATGTATACTTTCAAGAGTATAAGTTAACTAGTATCAGTTTTCAGTCAGTCAGAAAGACTTACGTTTATGGATTTCATTTGAAATTGGTCTCTTCTATCAGCTAAAATAATAGGAGAGGAAACAAGTTTAATTTCTACAACACTAAGCATTTCTACAACACAGTAAAGTCAACAAGTACTGCATGTATATGATGGCCAACACCCTTCCTCTTACTTTGCATCTCATTATACAGTGGTCCTTCAGCATACAGATTTAATCCCTTTAGTATTGGGAAACTCATTTTCCCATAAGAAATAATGTAAGTGCAGATGTAACTCTATTACATTTACTTGTGTAACGTTCTGAAAAAAAAACAATTGACTTCTATGAGTAGTTTTACTGCACCATACCGAGGCGGGAAAAGTTGTGTTTGAAACTATCAAATTCTATACAAAAAATACATAATAGACAAAGTGCACGTGCAAATGTGCAAACAAAGAGCTACATGACAAACACAACAATGTAACACATAACTGTACTTTTTTTTGTTGAAGTATGGGTTGAGGTAGTGGTGAAGAGCAGCAGTAAACAATTGACATTGTGACAAGAATATAGTGTGCAAATAGCGAGTGAAATAAATATTGTGCAAAAATTGCAAAGAGCAGCACAGGTAGGTAGGTATGAACAGATTGAGATCGATGTAGATCAGTGTGATTGTGCATGTGTGTTTATCAGTTCAGTCCAGATGTTATTTAGTTCGTCTGAATGTGTGTGTGTGTGTGTGTGTGTGTGTGTGTGTGTGTGTGTGTGTGTGTGTGTGTGTGTGTGTGTGTGTGTGTTTATCAGTCCAGTCCCTTTGTGTTGAGGAGACGGATGGCTTGTGGGTAAAACCTGTTACATAGTCTGGATGTGAGTGCCCGAATGCTTTGGTACCTTTTTCCAGATGGCATGCAGGTGAAGAATGAGTGTGAGGGGTGTGTCCGGTCAGCCACAATGCGGGTGGCTTTGCGGATGGAGCGTGTGATGTATATGTCCTCGATAGATAGAAGAGAGACCCCGATGATCTTCTCAGCTGTCCACACTATCCGCTGTAAGGTCTTGCGGTCTGATATAGTACAATTTCCAAACCAGACAGTGATGCAGCTGCTCAGCATGCTCTCAATAGTTCCTCTATAAAAGGTGGTGAGGATTGGTGGTGGAAGCTGTGCCTTTCTCAGCCTTCTCAAGAAGAAAATATGTTGTTGGGCTCTCTTGTGCAGAGAGCTAGTGTTATTTTTAGAGTTGTGGAACGAATCATTAGAGTTTCCATTATTTCTTATGGGGAAATTCACTCTGAAACAAAATGGCATCCAGGATTCCCCTTGTCAAGATTTAATGGCACAAAGACAACATGTTTGTGGTTAAAGGTTTTCGGCTACATGATGGCAGTGTTGGAAAAAGGGGACAGATTTATTCAAGTGGATTGGCATGCTTTATATTGTATATTTGTCATAGTTGTATAAGACTCACATTGTCCCCAATTTACGAACATGTTTGACTTACGAAAATGCTCATGGAGCAGAACTTGTTCGTAAGTTGGTGACAACCTTTTCTGTGTGATGAAACTGATTATTAATTGATTATTGATTGATTTACTCACCAATCAAGTTGTGCATCTGGTTATAATTGCTGCCTTTAAACCATAAATTATGAAATTATTTAAAATTATTTTTAATAATTTATTAAAAAATAATTTTAATAATTTATCAAATTATGAAATTATGAACCTCCTCTCAGAGATGTTTTTGTAGATAAGCTGTATAGTGTTAGCTGCAACTGAATACCACACACAAGACTGAAATGCCTTTTTTCATGTCCATATTTTATTTAGGTGCTATTGATATTTAGACATATAGTAGATACAGTACATATTACCTTGGAACTCATTAATTCACCTCACAATAAATATACTGTAAACTACTGGACCAAGGACCAAGGTATTTAAATGGTTATAAACATGCTTAAATAGTTTACTGTAGATAAAAACTAATTAAATGCATTTGTCAAACCTTCCATTACATGATATAAGTTTAAAATGTTTGAATAAATATGTGCTTAATTCTGTAATCCTTTAATATAAACCTCTAAATATATGTATAAATATTTGCTTAATTCTAGTCATCTATAAAATAAGTGTCTGATTCTATTAACCTCTACTGAGAGTCTAAAAGTCTACTTTTAAACATCATCTAAAACTAAACTCAAGCTCATCCTTTAATAAATGTTGCTTCTTCTGAAGGACTTTGTAGAAGTCTGCTATCATTTTTCTTCCTCCTTAGTTGAGAAATTTGTATAATTTTCTAATTTTCCTGATGTGTTGACTGATATCACTGTATATTTCATCCGGGTGATTTTCCTGGTTAGTAGAGTGTCTGAGTGTCTGCCACTCTCTGTATTAGTAAACAAATTCAGCACCTTAAATAGAGATAAACAAATAAAACAGACAAATTAAATAAAAGTTAAGATTACCGAGTGTCATACAATTGCCAGTATCATGAACTGGTGTGAACAGTATAATTTTTATCTGAAAAGTGTAGCATGCATTTGTATTCAGCCCCCTGAGTCAATATTTTGTAGAATCACCTTTTGCTGCAATTACAGCTGCAAGTCTTTTGGGGTACAGTATGTCTCAACCAGCTTTGCACATCTAGAAAGTGATATCTTGCCCATTCTTCTTTGCAAAATAGTACAAACTCAGTCAGATTGGATGGAGAGCGTCTGTGATCAGCAATTTTCAAGTTTTGTCACAGTTCCTTAATTGGACATACTGTAGGTCTGGACTGGGCCATTATAAAACATTTTGATCTAAACCATTCCATTGTAGCTCTGGCTGTCTCATCAAACATTTTACATGTAGCAAAAATAAGGTTTTAGACAACACTGCTGCTGGATTGATTGTTGCACTGGAGAGTGAAAAACAGCTTAAAGCAACTCATTTTGAACGTACCAATATGGCGCCAGACTCCCCGCTAGGTTCAGCCACATATACCATAATAATTGCTATACAAATATCCATGATGATACAATCAATGTGCCAATTAATGCAAGAAATGATTTAGTGACATTTACGTAGTGACTTTTTTAGCAGGTTTTAACTGCTTTTGATTTGCAAATGGTTCAGAACACTGGGCTACAGTCCATGTCATCAGGGAAGAAAAAAATGCATTGATGTGATAACCTGGCCATTCAGTACATTTACTGTAGGTCATGAACTAATTTCATTTTATTGGCAAATAACATTGCTGAGCCTACTGTACACCTGAGCAAATGGAGCACGGCCCCCAGATCATAATACTGCTTCCAGATTCTTGTACAGTGGGCATGGTTGCATTGATCTATGTGCTTCACTTCTTGCCCTGATGCACCAATGGCTTTGGAATAGGGTAAATCTGACCTCATCATACCACATGACCTTATTATATTGCTCCAATGTCCAATCTTCATGCTTCCTAGCAAATTCAGCTTTTCGTTTTCTGCTCAGTCCTTCTAACAAGTGGTTTTCTTGTGGCCACACAGCAGTTTAGTCCCAATCCTGTGAGTTCTCATCATATTGTGTGTGGATCTTTTTTTTTAAATAATGCCCATTCCATAACATTCACATTATCAGCAATGATACTGTTCACTACTAGGTTTCAATGTGTTGGACTATTACTAACCCTATTTTAGTCATTTCAGGGTTGTCCTTAATTGTTTTCACTTTTTGATGCAGGCTAATGAACCTTTCTAAAACACTGTGGTATCTTTTCCAACACTGTTGTTTAAGACTCATCAGTCAAAAGAAACATATGATTCCCTGGGTTAACCAAAAAATAAATCAACTCTTGGATACCTGTAGGAAAATTCTGATGAGTCTCCCACACCTTCTGGCTAAATTCATTCAAAAGCGTAAATTTGAAGTCTTCATACTCAGTATTAAGGATCACCTCAAATGTGGGGTGATGGTTAGGGTCATAGTCACCGTTAAATGTCTCAACCTAAGAAAACCAAAAACAGTTTTATACATTTTTTCAATGTATCAAGAAATTATATTTCTCCACAAATGAAACTGTAGTTTACCTGTGGCTGGGATTCACAAGGCTCACACTGCAGTGTGTATTTTTTACCAGGAGTCAGTTGACATTTGCTGCACGTAATGTACGTGTTACCTTGATGTTGTTTCTGCACCTTTATGGTCAATTGAAAAGTAATTAATAAAAACATTAAAGGGAATTTTAAACTTAACTAAAATGTAGTTTTGAATGTAAAAATATATAGATTTGTAGATTACCTCTTTAACCGACACATTTCCTGGTAACAAGTGAATGTACAGTTTTTTCCCCATTTTTGTTCCAATAGTTTCTTTATACAAGAGAAGAACTTGGGCATTGATGCGTTTTCCCCCTGATGATTTTTTTATTAGGCCGAACAAGAAGGGACCGTTGACATCTAAGGTCACATGTGTGTTTGTTATTTTTAGATCATGAAGGATCTGCAGATTACCCCCACTGAATCGAGCCACAGCCAGTCCACTCTGATTGTTTTCTGAAACAGAGGCAGTGATGCAACTGAGAATATAGACAGACGTATCCACAGCTGTTTTTTTTTATTTACCTTTTATTTATTTATTTTTTAATAATAATCAAACCCTGTATAATTAGTTACAGGCATCCTAGGTGTAATTAACCCCTACAATAATCAAAAGCCAGCCAATTCAACCCCAAATATCATATCATATAATGATGAATTGAGGTTATTAACTATTATAAAAGATGGTAAAATTGTTACATTTCTTGGTTCAAGCTAACTGGCAAGCAACCCATTACACTCCGTCCACCTCATAAGAGATTTGGGTCATCCAATCCATCCTCTGCACAAAGCATTAAGTGCAGATGCAAGCCTCAGCAAGCACATCCATAGTGACAAAAGAAAGAGTAAAAGACTAGCCAACAATTTTACGCAAACTATTCTCTTTCCAATAACAGATATGATCTTTAGTTATACTGGATCAATAAATTAATAACATTATCAATTTGGTGCTTTTATACAAGGTGAAAGACTTCAACTGTGTCATTCAACTGTGCTAGTTGGGATATGTAGAGCTTTTTTTGATTGTCTCGTCCTCTTAAAAATATCATGCACCAGCCAAAACAAACAAACAAACAAAAGACAACAAATCTGTTGGTGAGGGGGATGCCAGAGGCCACCCGCTATATGTGCAGAGATCTTAACTCTCCAGTGTAGAACTGAACGTTACACCCTTTGTTATCTTAATAAGCAACAACATTGACCACTTATGGACAATGCAAATAAAGTCAATTATCTCATGACAAGTTACGGATATAATAGACAATAAGTGTTGTAACAGTTAATAAAACCGTTGTTTCTTGTGACCAATGGAGTGGTGTGCTGGCCAAAAATCCCAGGGGGCCTGTGGACCATCACAAAAACAAAACAGAACTTGGCAAAAAAATAAATTGTACAATGAACTAATGTAAAAATCGTAACATATTTACTGACTCTGCCTGTCTCTATGTTGGAGACTCTGTGTTTGGCTGTCATTCAGGGTGTGCATGAAAGCATGTTGTGTGTGTTTCAGGACTGGGCTCACTGGCCCACAGCTGAAAAGCTGAACCACATTCTACCCATCTATCCCAAGCCCACCTTCACTGGAAATTGCCACACACACACAAAAAACCACCACGTGCATTACACACCCTGAACTTCATTAGAGAAATCTGAGTTCCATGCCATTTGCTTAATTTCTGACTGATTTGACTGAAGAGATTTGGTAATGTATTTCTACAGCTCACAGAATGTTAGCAGATATCTGACCATGCAAAAACCCATCAGTATCAGTACAATCCACCCATGAGAAAACATACTAATTTGTTTGCTGAAACATACCACTTGCCCAAATACTTTGAAATCTTGAATAGTAGGTTGCGCTCAAAAATGAAAGTATTAAACTACCTCAGCTCTTGTGATCTTTTCTGTTAGACTTCATTTTCTGCTGAAAAAACTGTGAAATACCTGTGCAGTACACTTCTGACTGACCTCGCTAATATTCTGTACTCCATAAAAGAAACAAAAGCATAAAATGAATCCTTGTCCTTATTACAGTGTCTTGTAAAATACTTTGATTAGTGATTGTACCACCTTGGGTATATGTAGAAAATGATAACAGAATCATGAAGATATGATATATGATATATCATATCATATATCATATATCATATATCATATCGTATCGTATCATATCATATCATATCATATCATATCATATCATGCAATAGACTAATTAGAAAATTAAACTGCTATCATTTTCACTGCTTTTATCATTTTTGCTTTTTTTTTTTTTTTTTGACAACCTGGCCATGGTGCTGCAAAAGACTCAACTGGACTTATAAAGAGATTCAGATAGGGTTAATGCAAAGCTCCACCCACTATGAAGAATACAGGTTCACTTACTGTAGTACAAGACCTTGCTGCTCAAATTCATTACCCTGCATGTTAACAACACTTACATTCACATTTAGCTGAAAACTGAACCATTTAGTTTACCGTTCACAGTTTAATAAATGGTGCCCTATTAGCACATTCATTTACAACACTGTATGGATGTTTATATACATACCAGTATTTATCTCACTGTGAGGGAGGAGTAGGTCAAAACTTGAAGATTGTAAAGATGTGATTTTGTACAGGGGTCCTGCAGGCTTGAATTGGCCAATTAACTCCAACTGACTGTTTTCCCATGACAGGACTTTATAAGTTACATTCCCACTCGCTTTCATCTCAAAGATAAGGTCGGTCAATTTACACTGAAACTGACCAGCATCAGAGCACTGAAAGCTTTAAACAACACAAAGGACAAGATAAACAAACATCTGCCTTGTTTTTATTTTATTACAAAAACATGTCAGAATAACATCAACAACTGGCATTAGTTTGTGAAGGATAGAATGTGATACCTGTATGCCCCTTTGTCAGCAGCACAGTGTTTAACTGTGTCAGAAATGAATACCTTCGGAGTGCATCCTGAGTGCTGTTGAACAGGAATGAATGTACAAGAAAATTACTCTATTGCATCTATTTATAAGAATATTGCACCGGCACACATACAGTACTGTAATATGTGGGGGCTTAAATTCAGGCAAACATATGTTGGGACTTAACTTCAGTCGAGGACAAATGTTTACATACACACAACTCCACACATTTTACTTAGCATACAATTCACTGAGACACAAATCACTGAGTGTATCTCGGTTATTTACAAGGCAGCAAAGTGGCTTAGTGGAGTCCAATTCTAGTCTCCAGTCTATGTTTAGTTTGCATGTTCTCCCCATTCTCAGAGCCCACAGTGTTTGTGCTTCTATCGTGCAATGGATTGGCATCTGATTTGAGATGTACCATTACTTATGCTATGGATTCTCTGGGCTCCAGGTCCCTCTGTGACTCTACACAGTATACAGTAAGTGGTTAACCACTCGATGGATAAATGTTATTTCCATAAAAGATCATTTAAAATATTAGCAAAGAGACAGATTTATTTCAACATTTTTTTACTACAGTATACTGTATTTTCAGTCCAAATTTTACATCGATTGTTAATAATTGGTTGCATTGCTTAAAACTGCTTGAACTTAAATCAAACTCTTTGGGCAGCCTTCCACAAACATCGCGAAAACTTGCTTATTTGTTCTACAGAAGTGACATAACTGGGATTCAGGTCAGGACTTGGTGATCACCAGTCCAAAACCTGTCAGCATTTCATTACATTTGGACCTATGATAGTCTATGTTCTGAAATCTACCAGCCACTTTTGCAGCAAAAGACTCCCACAACATTGTGCTGCCGAGCTCATGCTTCTTGTTTAGGATGGTAGTATTCATTGTAAAAGCCTCTTAGAGAGCCATCAATGCACTTCCAATTAAATCCCAACTATAACAAATGGTAAACGATATGTTTCTAAAAATCATTATATTTCTTCCTGAAATCTTCAAACTTTATGAGTCAAACTGAGACTCTGATACAGTGAATTAAAGCTTAAAATACTGTAGATCTTTAAACGAGTGTTTTAAAATGATGTCTAATGAAAAAAGGTTGTTAGATTAAATAAATTAACATATATACTATGGTATGTTAACCTGAAACAGTGTGAAACTGTGAACATTGGGATTGAATAACTTTAACCTTACAGTATGCAAGTAATCTTAACATGAAAGTTAGGTTCTGAAAAAATGACCAAGCTATATTATTTAAATACTTATTTTTAATACTAATGAATTTAAACTTCATAGGCTTTGTGTGCTTAGTGTCATCAGTAACAATTCTTACATATGTGGAGTGAGAGTTCTGTGTAGATATTGAGCAATTGTTTTCTTCTTCTTCTTCTTCTTCACATTGCACAAAATCTATATGCAAAGAAAAACAAAGCACATAAGGATTTGCATAAACGAGCACAATTAATCTTGAGGTTGTGTTTTTCCTGTATACTTCGGTTTCTTCTGGATTCTCTTGATATAATTAGTATCCCAAAAATCACGTATTATTGGCAATGCATTGGCTACTCTATGACTGACTTTTTCAGACAGATTTTAGGTACAAGTTGAAATCTCTGCCATCTGCAACTCTTAAAGGTCGAATGTGTCAGCTCTCATAATGATAAGCAATGCTTTTATAAGCCTGCAAGCTCCTAAAAACACAAACAAACAACAAGAAAAAATCGCTCCTGCTTTGATTCATAGAGTGCAAGTTAAAATTTGCACAGTAATTAGGTCATAAGGAGAGAAACAAGCAAAATACTTTCTGGGTGAGTGGAAAGAGTTATTGTCTCTCCTTGTCAGTCAGAGCAACAATAGTCATGAACAAGAGAACTTATGTATACAGCAGAGGGTAGGGTAAGTAGCTGTCGTGTGATAAAAGAGAGCTAGTAGAGGCACAAACATTTTTTTAAAACAATTTTTTTTTTTTTGTAATGGCCACACACAAAGCCTTTGCATGTTGTGTACTCTGTCCCTGCAGGGAATCTTTTGGTAGAATCATAAAAATATATATTATATAAGATTTTATAAGATGGATGAACATAGCAGGTAAATGTATGGATAGATCTGGAGTATTGTTATCAAACCTTTAGTTCTAGCCTTCTTTTTCACTGGGTTCTCTTGATCCAGGTACAAGTCTTTCTCATTTCTGTAATAATGATGAAAATAAACCATTCACATACTAATAATTTCATGCTATGTGAAGGAGATTGAGAAAGAGAGACAGACTGCATACCTTTTACAAGCAGGAGCAAGGATAACATTCTGTTTGTCAGCTGAGGTATCATCAGAAGTTTGGGGTGTCATTTGAATTAATGAACTGGTGGATGGAGGAACCGGCTGTATTGGAGAGTGTAAATACACAAGTGTACCCAAGAAAAAGTAATGTGAGAAAAAAAGAGCAAAATGTGAATGGTAGCCACTTTGGAGTGGAGTACAAATCAACCATGCCAATGTGAAAATGCCCTGAGTCTGTCTGTTACTTTGCTTTGAAACACCTCCACCTCAAAGAAAAAACATTTGGGGCTATGCTTAAAATATTCAGGCTTCAGCCCTGAGTGATCGGACCAACGCCACTGGCTGCATAACCACGCAGATTGAATGGTAGCGGTAGATCTTGAACCACCCATGTATATTAATTTCTCATTCTATGGTCAATATCTTGTAAGATATTTTAAAAAATTGCATATATCATGTATGTCCTATTATAAAAAAAAAAAGAAAAAAATGCTATTTGCTACTCATTTGGATTACCCTGGTTTTTCTTTTTTTTTTTTTTCTAAACTGCACTTATTGGCTTTGACCTTTATTATTTATATATTTATTTATATTTGATGAGCATCAGGACATTACCAAGCCCGAATTAAGAGTCAAGACCATTTTACCTCGGATGTGTGTATTGTGGTTATCTATTATTCTTACCAATTTTACACATAACAGAAGAATGGAATTTAAAACATGTAAAACTATACAATGTAGTTTAACTTCAGACTGTTACAAACAAACTGTGGTTTATTTCATTGTGAGTGATTTTACTAGTTACATTGTTGTACAAAGTCAGTTAATGTGTTTCTGAACAGATTCTCAAAAATACCAAACAAATGGTATCCTGTATTGTTTTAATACAGACCCTGTCGTTTAGTTTCCAAATACAGGGCGACTCCATATTTAACGAGAGGTTTGGCGGTCTCTTTTTGCTTGATTTTTGAAAAACAAAACCAAGCTGGACGATCTACACACTGACTGTCTACATTTTTATGTATTGTTTTATCTAGACAAAAGAAACAGACAAATACCCTCTAATGTTAACCTTTAAATACTTTGTTAAAAAAGCATGACATCACCTTCTGTCTTTTCCCCTGCGGCACCTTCTTTTCCTGCTTACTGTCTCTAAACATAAACACAAGATTATATAATGTCAGGTACATAAATATTTCAAAGTATAGACAAATAGTTTAGCCTTGAACCACAGTATACATGATTTCCAATTGAAGATGAAGCTCAAAGTTTGTCAGATTGTTAACTTTGTTAGAAGATTGTTAACATTTACAGGCAAACTGTGTGAACAGTGTAGGAATTACAGCATTTTAATATCAAAAAGTAATTGGACAAACCTAGCATCATTATATAGATATTTTTATTAACTGGTAGTACATTCAGTGCACTAAATGACTGCCAAATGTCTGTATATACAGTACATCACCATATGCTGTGTTTTTTTAACAGGTTATGCTCTGCCAGATCAGTATACAGCAGCTCTCTTTGAATTTGAATTGTTCTTGTTGCATTTTGGTTTGAGTTTTCAGTTTTCTACTTTCATTGTCCATCTAATGTCTTTTGAAACATTTGGTTAAATTAGTAAATGTAAATACATTAACATTATAAACTTCAGAACCAGTTCCACTGACAATCATGCATGTTCACACTATCATACAAAAACTGGTTTTCCTGTTTGTAAGGCTTAGGCCTCCACTAAGCTTAATTTGCCCTCAATTCAAGACCGATGCAAATTCGTTACCACCTCTGGAGAGCTTGGTAAAGAATGGTAACGGATGATTATAGCCTCTTTTGGGCACGGTATGAATTTTGACGTGCTTGTCAGTTAATGGCGGGAGGAAAATTGGAGCATGTTAAAACTTTTTTGACCGTCCCCTCGCAACATTTGCACCTTAGTAATGCCTTGGTATCCATTCTTAAGTACCGTCATCAAGTTAGTATGAATTTTTACGGGCATTTATGGAGTATGCAGCATTCGGCGGCCCAAAATGCTCATATTAAATATGGATGGAAGTAATAACAAAGTGATATTTTCAGGAAAATAGTGCTGATTAAACATGATTGAAATATATATGACATGTTAAAATCCAATGGACAATAGACTAAAATGTCTAATCTAAAATGTCGGTGGTTTGATCATTTCTGTTAATTTCATAATAAAGTCTGATGACAAATTTACCATCTAGTTTTTCATTCTTAAAATATATGTGGCATAGCTGCCCACTTTTCAGAAAAGCTTGAAGTGAGATTCTGGATATATGGGCATTAGTTTTGCACGTACATGCACACAATGCTCCCACCGTACATGCCGAAGCATTTTGTCTAACACTAACCATACACCTTAACCTGCATGGTTTCTTCATATTCTAGGAGGACAGAGAAAATTACAATATCTGCATTGAATTTAGTCATAAACAAAACAGTGCATCACTATTTATGTTCATGAGATCATTCAGGGACAACATATTTGAATAAGAGAGAATCCAACAAAATGATTGATGCCTCATGCAGCTGTAAATGTGTGTTAATTTTAACCAGATTAAACAAATATTATTTCTCTTTACTTTGAGAGAACAGTGGAGACTCGTGGCGGTGCGCTCTGGCTGCAGTATACCTGTGTATGTGAGTGCAGGCCGAACATACAGTATGTCCCATTTCTCCAATGTCTATACAGTAGGTTGGCGTCAACCCATTAACTGGGCGTTATCATAATGTTAACACCTCGGTAATAATTTGTAATAGTACGTAGCGTTTTTTTTTATTTTGCTTTCTGTTGGTAGTGATGGTACAGTTTCATTATCAAATACTTAGGGTTCAGTAAACCATTGTTAAATTCCTTAACAGCTCGCTATTGAAACGTTGAAGACGTCCTTATTGCCTCATGTCAAAATGTGCTGTGGAGTCGTTTTCATGTCCTTACAAATGAGTTAAAATTATTAACAGCTTAATCTGGGGTCACTGGTAACAAACACAATGACTTCAGGGCCGAGAGACGTCGGGAGAGGTTGTAGCAAATTCAGCTCAGTGGAATAAGCATACCAATCAGGAAAACATGCACCTTTTTTGCTTTTACTTTGACCTGTTAATTGCACCTACTGTATTGTACGTAACTACATAGCAAACACATTTTACTGTAACAAGACAGGTGATACAAGTGACAATATGGAACATCTTGAAAAATGACAACAACAAAAAAATTATTCACCAGTTCAAGTCTCACTTTCAAACTGTGAAACTGAAGAAAAAATCATTTTCAAATGCCTTAGCTGGGTGCCTCATTTACATATCATTTCTTCTTACACGTATTTTGCCACAGATCTGAGCAAACACGGTAGAGGTGAGCATGCTTTTGTGCTACTGGTCTTTTTCTTTAATTGGTCATGTAAAATTAGCATGGAGCAGCATCTTCCATTGTGTATGTGTTTAAAATAAATCCAGCATCATCACAAGTATGTTGTCTGCATGGCTAGTTAGTCAAGTAATTGGTTAACTAGTGCCAAAGTTCATTGGTGTCAGACTGCTAACTAAATGACCTTTTTTAAAACTGGTTTGGTTTGTGTTAAATTAGAGCTTTCATACCTAAAATAAACAAATGAAGGAATTTGAAATATAAACGTTACTCTAAAGGAAAAAAGTGTACTTCCTCCGCCACTGCAAAGGCTCTTAAGTTAAAGCTGGAAGTCTACACAGTGAAGTCACATTAATTACCTAAATCCACTGTGGTGACAGCTAAAATACCATTAACTTTGCCATTGTCTAAACATCAAAATATATGTATGTTAACAGAATTATTTATTGCAAATGACAGGATTCATTCCTTACTTTGGTTTGGATTTTTTCAGTTGTCTGGGCAGCCCACCAACAGGATCCTCAGGCTCTTCTTCAGCTTCACAACTCCTGAAAGAGTCAAGCACCTATGTGAGTGTATGCGCTCACACACCCACAACATCACACGCATATGCCAAAATGCATTGAGACACACACAGACACACACAGTCACAGAGGAAGAGAAACAGACCTGAATTGAGGGTCATGGTTCATGTGGCAGAACCACTTTTCAGGGAGCTTTTTAAGATCAATGCCATCTGGAAGGTTTCTCCACTTTTGACAATTATTACATTGAACACGATTTTGATTTGGCAGCTTCCTGTAAGTCCACACAATCATACATCAAACATATTTAATTAAAAAAATGGAAAATAACGAATTACATTTACTCACGTTACTGTAATTGAGTGGTTTTTTGTGTACTACTACTTTTTAAAGTAGTTTTTAAAATCTGTCATTTTACTTTTACTTAAGTATGTTTTGTTTGAAGTATTGTAATTCGCTACATTTTAAATCATATGCGCTACTGGTCGCACGCCGCTCCAGACTCCACTCCAGGTTTTGTTACTGTCCCCACATCGGCATCTACCTGACCTTCCACACGGTCGCTTCCGCCCTGAGTGTGACGTCATCAACCAGCGCGACCATATAGAAACCGGAGAGAGACGCGGGAAAGAGGAAAGAGATTGTGATTTTGGTTTTGATATTTGGTTTTGACTTTTTGCCTCCCATTGACTTTGATTATTGCTTTGGTTGGTCTTTGTATATATTTTGTAGATAATTTCACTGTATGTTTGTGCACTCACCAGTAGTAGGGGCGTGGCTTCCCTTTATTTTGGGAAGAGGGAATTAATTCACTGTTTTTGGTTTAGGGAGTCGGGGAAGGTACCTGTATTTTTTTTTTTTGCAGGTAATCTAGCTACTATATATAAATACCATTTAGTGTATTATTTTGGCCTGGGTCCACCCTGAATCTGATCCTCCTCCTGTTTTGTGTGCGTGCGCACGCGTGTGTGTGTAAAGCAATACAAACCTCATTATTTCTTCAGTTAATGACTGGATCTGGTTCTTCCTGTCATATATCACCATTTCCATACAGTTTACCCTGAACCATTATTTTGCTGTACGGCCGACACTAGTGGTCACTAGACCATATTTAAGTGACCACTTTGATTTTCAAGCACAAGAAAGACAACAGCTTTATTATGCAAATGTGTTCCTTCAGTTAAAAACAACTAGTTTGAGATTTATATCTGCTCATCTTTTTTTAACTACGCTAGAATGCCTCATCCCACCCCGCTGTTAAAAAAAAAGTTACTCAGTAACGTTTACTCTGAGAGAGAGAGAGAGAGAGAGAGAGAGGCACTTTTAAACTTACCTAGCCTCAGGTACATTCTGGTTTGCCTTAAATGCATAATGATAATCCTTCCAGTATTCATCAAGCTTTTTTCCTACATTTGTTATCGTTTTCCTGCACATACACAAAATAGCATCTTTAACTGTAGCAATCTAAACAAATCAGTCTAAAATATAAAATCTCATATTGTATACTGTATTATATTCAAACATATGTTTGTAGATCATAAACTCCTGCACTCCAGATCATCAGAACATGTTACTCAAACACACCTGTACTCGTCAGAATAAACAAAGTCCTGCTTGTTGTGAGTTGGTTTAAGGTGATTACACTCCATCACCCCAATAACTCCCTCTCCTTTGTTGTCCGCCTGGTAACAGAACATAATAAACATTTGAACTGTCATGAAGAAATATTTTTTTTAACTTTGTGAAATTACCCCTTAACTGAGTCTCATTACATGTCAGTATTTTGTGATTCCTTACACTGTTGTTGCGGAATTTGGGTCGTAGTATCAAAACTACATACAAGCCAAATAAGAGACAATACTTGGGAATAGCCATCTATAAGGTTTTGTAATATGATGTGAACTTTCCCATGCCTCTGTGCCCATAAACCCCCTCATTACGCTTCATCATTCATTATATGGCAACACCTCCTATAGCCCATGTTCATACTAATATTCATACAAACAAACATCTTGAGTCTGATGGAACCCTTTTGTCTAACTGGAAAATGCTAAAGTGTTTCCTAGTGTGTTTGTCCATCTCCCAGTCTTCTCTCTCAGCCAGTAATTGTATCGAAGTGTGACGGACACAACAAGCAATAAGAATTCTTAGAAAAGCAAGAGGGCCCTCAGACACAGTCCTTGGGCCCTCTTGTTTTTCTAAGAATTCTTCTTTTTTTCAGCATTCAGGGCTTTGTAGGGGTTTTAACATGCTCAAAACTCATGAAAATTTTAGGATGCCTGAGAGTCTGGGTCCCGGGCGTGGCACAACGGCTTTAGCGACATAGCTCATATAAACTTGTACGTATTCATGTGAAACCCTGGTATCTAACACGTATCTTAAAACTTAACAATTTGGGCACTCTTCTTTAGCTTAAATGAATCTCACTTCAATATTAAAATTAAACTCTGAAATAGAAACCTAAAAATCCTTTTTCAAAAAGCCATTTTTGTAACAAACATCATTCAAATTGCTCTTTCAAAGCAGCAGCAACACACTGATGTACTTTATACAAAACTCTGTTGTCTTTAGTACTTTGTACACCATAAAAATATTTTTCAAACATTCTGAGAATGATTGATATAGTAGTAGTGTGGTTGGTGGTCATGCACGTTCTAACCCCAAGTTGAAAAGAATCCCTTAATCAAATTGAGAAATGCAGAGTAAGGGGGTATGTGCAGAACTGTGAAATTATTTTGGTGAACCATTATCAGACCAGAACAGCGCTGTGTGTGTTGTCAATGTCCGGTATGTTTTGCATTTTGAATGGAAGTGTTTTCCCATGGGCACACGGGGGCTTAGTGGTTAGCACTGTCGCCTTGCACCTTCAGGGCCCGGGTATGATTCCCACCTCTGTGTGCATAGAGTTTGCATGTTCTCTCTGTGCTTGGTGGGGTTACTCCGGTTTCCTTCCACTGTCCAAAGACATTCAGGTCTGTCTAATTGAGTGTATGTGCATGTGCTTGGATTGGCACCCCATCTAGGGTGTACCCTGCCTCGTGCCCTAAGTCTCCTGGTATAGGCTCCAGGTCCCCCGCGACCCTGAATACAAGATAAAGAGTTATAGACAATGAGTGAGTGAGTATTTTCCCATTGGTTACCAGTGATTTAATTTTGGAATTAAGTGTCTAATGTAAGAACAAAATGCTTAGCGTTTTGTTTATACTTTTGATTCCTTTGTTTACAGCATAGTTATATATAGTTAAGGGTTTGATGCTATTGTGTAAGCATTCATTTGAAGTGTGTAAGCAAAAACAGTAACTTGCATGTTGAAAGTCTGTGTAAAAGTAGCCTGGTGTATTGGGCTACATGTACAGAACAATTATCTGTAACATGTAATTATCCTTAAACATTTTTACCTTGGAAAACTAACCACTGCTTAGTCTGGGGAGCACCCCATGCTTTTTCACTGTGACAGATGAATGGTAACATGGTAAATTACAAAAATGTGCACCCAATGGGAAATGTATTGAAGGCTAACCCATATTGCGCTTGTGACATATACTGTAATTTAAAATTCAGTGTTCATGGGGCCTGACAACTGTCCCCTGCAAAATACCTAACACCAGGTACAATTGCCTGAGGGCAAACTACAGTAGATTGGAAACAATGACTACCATACTTACCTGGACTACTTCATTGCAAAATTGCTTAAGTGGACATCAGTGGATGTCCACTTTAGCCCATGCACAATTACTCTTACATTACCAGTCAAACGTTTTGACACACCTTCTCCTTCAGTGTTTCTTCTTTCTTTGTATTATTTTTAACATCGTACATTAAGATATCCAAACAATAAAATATGTAGTAAACAAAAAAGAAAAAACCCAGACTACAGTATGGTTTATACTTTAGATTATCCAATGTAGCTAATCTGATTGAGAGGTAGTCTTCTGGAATGGTTTTCAAATTCACAGTTGTACCTTTTCAAGAGTTAATTTGTTGAATTTCTTGCCTTCTTAATGTACTTTAGACCATCAGTTGTCTTGTGCAGAGGAAGAGTGGATACAGAATCAAAAGCCCTATAAGTGCTACTACAACTACTGTACAATCCCACATGGCAAAAAACAATCAGTTAAGTAAAGAGAAAAGTCAGTCCATCATAACTTTAAGAAATGAAGATCTTTTACTGGGCCACCAGCAAGGTTTTGGAAAGTTAAAATTGGTTACCATTTTAGCTCATTATCTTGTATTTTAATAGCTGGTACTGAAAATAATGATGTAAATACATGGACTGTGTAGTGCTATCTTTAAATGCATTTACATACAAGAGACAGAAATAATCCATTTACTAAAAACATGTAAATACATTATTTTACATTTATTAAATATCTGCTGTGTTGTCTAAAACACAACACAAACCTTTTATATAAATGCACTGGCAATAAATGCATATTTTTAAGTAACCAATTGAAATCATTTAAAACAGAAACAACTGGATAAACCAGAATAGCTGGTCACCAGCTTGACCAGCAATTATACCAGCATATGTTGTGTTTTGGTGCTGGTATGCTGGGGACCAGCATCAGTAATGTGACCAGCATTATAGCACCATGATGTTGGTGCTGGTATGCTGGTCACACTGCTGATGCTGGTGGGGAAAAAAACAGCATAGACCAGCATAGCTGGTGACCAGCAATTATACCAGCATATGTTGAGTTTTGGTGCTGGTACAATATGCTGGTATGCTGTGAAGCATGGAGGAGGAGGTGTGATAGTGTAGGGGTGCTTGGTGGTGACACTGTTGGTGACAGTCTACAGATGTTACTCAAGCAGAATTGCACTGGTGTTGCGGCACCCAGCGGCAGCATTAGGGTTTTGCGTTTGCCGACGTTACGTCGCTAAGTGACGCTATAACCACAGACTGAGGCCTCAGGTCTTAGTTCATTCTCTCAAGCATTAATAAGCTGCAGCTCATCGACAAAGATTGTAATTAAATGAATGCATAATTACAGTACAAATTTTGAATTTAAATTATATATAGTAATTTCTTATTTACTGTCACGCACGCGGCAGAACGGGGTGAAACCAGGCGCGGATAATGACTGTAACGTGATCCGGGATGTGTGGTCGGGAAGCGTAAGCAAGGGTCAAACACTGAAATCAGTCCGTGAAACGTCAAAACCACAACGCGAAGCGAGAGCCGTAATCAAAAGAAAAGCGCGAGATCAAAAACCGGGAAATCACTGGAGCGAGGAAAATGAAACCAAAACGCAAGACAAAAGCCGTAATCAGAGGAGGAGATGAGAAACAGGTGCGTCGGCGGGGCGGAAACAGAGGCGTGGGAAAGAATACATGACAGGCTGGGGAAAACACATGAGCACGTGAGGAAAGTGACAGCGTGGGAAAAAAGTAAAAAAAAAAAAAAAACATGTCGTGGGAAAGACGTGACACATGACATTTACATCGACTTTAACGAAAATAAACACAGTGAGACTTTAGATTTTATCATGTGTAATGAAAAAATCCACAAAAGGATTTTGTGTCATCTTATACTTTGTGTTTTTTTTTTTGTATTATTTATAGACGATTTATTAACTGAAATAAATGAAAGTAAATGGCCATAAACTTAAAGCATTAACTGATGTCAGTCAGCAGCGCTGGTGTTTTTGCATTCTTATGATAAGAATGAAATGCAGTAGGCTGTAATGATCATCATAATTTTCTTTAATAAATATAGGACACATTATTAAAATGTATATTTCTACTTTACAGTAGCACATACAGTAGTGCATTGCACGCAGTTTTAGTCAAAGCTCACACACGCTGAGAATTTGAATGAATAAACAGACAGGATCAGCCATTAACTTCCATCAACTTGTTTGTGGTGAAATTAATAAGTCTTCTTTACAAAAAGTTTATTGCCAAATAAATTTTAGTTAGTAAATTAATGTTAAAAAGAAAAAACAGACGTATGTCATATTCTTGTCTCCTCACGTGCCAGATCCCCGCCCCCATGCTTAACGCTCCATTAACATACAAGTTTTAAGTCAACGACTGGAGACGTCCAGCAGATCTCAGATGTCTAGAGAATGAATCTTACTGATCTTGGTCATTTTGAAATGCCTTTACTGTACGTGTGAATGGACTGTATTTATCTATGCTATATATGTCATGTTGACGAGGAAAGTGAGAATGGGTTGTGGATAATCTAGATTCTTGCAAATCATGCATCTGCATTTGATCATTTAAATAGTATATACCAGTTAAAAAAATCATATAGCTCATTGTTAGACTATGTCGATTAAAATGCAAATCGGACAACTCGGTCGCTTTACTTATAAACCTTTATTTCCAACACTTCAGTCATGCGGTCGATAGTGCTAGCTGATGAGAGAAGAAGCAGGCAATAAGAAGTAGTGTGTGGAAGTCTGAACGTACAGGCAGAGTTGAGCGCACACAAAAAAAGAGATGTGCACGCGTGGAAAACATGTTGAGCGCACAGAGGAGACACGGCACATGCTTTGTCTGCCCTCAAAATGTCAAAACTGTGTGCTCAGCAATGTGGCAGGAATATAACTCCGTACTACAACTCAGAAAAAATATGTACATAAAATATTCTTTTTCCACATGCGTTGGAGTGACCCCCACCCCTATGCTTAGTGCTCCATTCACGTGCAAGATTTAGGTCAACGACTGGCACTTCCAGCAAACCTCAGTGTCCTGATGTCTAGAGAATAAAGCTTACTGAACTTGATCATTTCTAAATGCCTTTACTGTACGTAAATAAATAAATAAATAGCTTGAATGAGGAAACAAAATAACTTAACGACCATTATTGTAACATATATATATCAGAAATAAAAATATTAATGCTAATATTATTAGCTTAATCCAATGAACACAAAAATACAACAAAATGGTCATCCCAAAGCTTTAATTTTTTTATTGATCATATGATGATATATATATTTCAGTGTGTCCACGCTTTAAGGTAAATGTGTAAATTTAACTAAGGCAAATTATTAAAGGTAATTTATGTCTTGTAACATAATGCAATAATGCAGATCAAAAATAATACACCTGCCCATAAATAAAAAGGAATATTTAGACCTTTATGCGAAATATTTTTCATTAAATATCTCAGATAAAAACAAGGAAAGAAGACGTGCTGAGCTTCAGTTCATTGTGATGCAGACAAAAGGTCTATAAGGGCGTTATATTCATTATTTTATAAAATCTGAATATATTCACAAAATTTATGAATTACACTGGAAAAGTATCAAATATAACTATGCAGTCCGATGTAATTGCTACCATTAAACATTTGTATTTTTATTTATTTTATGTTTTGCTGGCGAAATACATTTTAGGCAGAGACTTCTTTAGGCAGAGACATCTGCTCTGTCTTGTTATTTAGTTTTAAAACCCCAATTCTGCCAATTCCCCCATCAGCAAAACTGGTTCGATAAATTCACGCCTATCGTAAATGAAAGGTGTGCAGTGAGATTACTGTAACTGGGGATACTGCGGGTGTTCACCTCGGAGTGCTCTGTCGCATTGTATTCAGTGAGTAGCCTATATATTAGTTTGTTGCATTTCTGGGCGAGAATGTCTGCAGTTTTATCTATAAATCTGCTCATATCTGTGCACGTGTTTATCAGCCTTTTGATCAACGACACTCACTTTCACTTTGCAAAAAGGTAGTGTTTATTGTTTAGTGTATATTATATTATATTATATTATATTATATTATATTATATTATATTATATTATATTATATTATATTATATTATATTATATTATATTATGCATATACACACATTCATCATAAAAGATCTGTTGTAAAACAAAATAAAATTCATGTTTGCTTCAGCATTGGAAACAATTATTGTTGTAGGCTACATACGTGGACAAAATTGTTGGTACCCTTCGGTCAATGAAAGAAAAACTCACAATGATCACAGAAATAACTTTAATCTGACAAAAGTAATAATTAAAAAAAAATCTATGAATGTTAACCAATGAAAGTCAGACATTGCTTTTCAACCATGCTTCAACAGAATTATTTTAAAAAATAAACTCATGGAACAGGCCTGGACAAAAATGATGGTACCCCTAGAAAATACTGAAAATAATGTGACCAAAGGGACATGTTAATTCAAGGTGTGTCCACTAATTAGCATCACAGGTGTCTACAATCTTGTAATCAGTCAGTGGGCCTATATATAGGGCTCCAGGTAGTCACTGTGTTGTTTGGTGACATGGTATGTACCACACTAAAAACATGGACCAGAGGAAGCGAAGGAAAGAGTTGTCTCAGGAGATTCGAAGGAAAATTATAGACAAGCATGTTAAAGGTAAAGGCTATAAGACCATCTCCAAGCAGCTAGATGTTCCTGTGACTACAGTTGCACATATTATTCAGAAATTTAAGATCCATGGGACTGTAGCCAACCTCCCTGGACGTGGCCGCAGGAGGAACATTGATGACAAAACAAAGAGACGGATAATCCGAATGGTAACAAAAGAGCCCAGAAAGACTTCTAAAGAGATCCCAGGTGAACTTCATGCTCAAGGAACATCAGTGTCAGATCGCACCATCCCTCATTGTTTGAGCCAAAGTGGACTACATGGGAGACGACCAAGGAGGACACCATTGTTGAAAACAAATCATAAAAAAGCCAGACTGGAATATGCCAAACTACATGTTGACAAGCTACTAAGCTTCTGGGAGAATGTCCTATGGACAGATGAGACAAAAATGGAACTTTTTGCCAAGGCACATCAGCTCTATGTTCACAGACGGAAAAATGAAGCATATCAAGAAAATAACACTGTTCCTCCTGTGAAACATGGAGGAGGCTCTGTTATGGTCTGGGGCTGCTTTGCTGCATCTGGCACAGGGTGTCTTGAATCTGTGCAGGGTACAATGAAATCTCAAGACTATCAAGGGATTCTAGAGAGAAATGTGCTGGCCAGTGTCAGAAAGCTGGGTCTCAGTCGCAGGTCATGGGTCTTGCAACAGGACAACGACCCAAAACACACAGCTAAAAACACCCAAGAATGGCTAAGAGGAAAACATTGGACTATTCTAAAGTGGCCTTCTATGAGCCCTGACCTCAGTCCTATTGAGCATCTTTGGAAGGAGCTGAAACATGCTGTCTGGAAAAGGCACCCTTCAAACCGGAAACAACTGGAGCACCTTGCTCATGAGGAGTGGGCTAAAATACCTGCAGAGAGGTGCAGAAGTCTCATTGACAGTTACAGGAATCGTTTGATTGCAGTGATTGCCTCAGAAGGTTGTGCAACAAACTATTAAGTTAGGGGTACCATCATTTTTGTCCAGGCCTGTTCCATGAGTTCATTTTTTTTTATAATTCCGTTGAAGCATGGTTGAAAAGCAATGTCTGACTTTCATTGGTTAACATTCATAGAATTCTTATTTATTATTACTTTTGTCAGATTAAAGTTATTTCTGTGACCATTGTGAGTTTTTCTTTCATTGACCGAAGGGTACCAACAATTTTGTCCACGTGTGTAACTGTTGTATTCTGTATTGTATTTCTCTTTTTCAGCTTTAAATTTGAATAGAAAATAATAGTGAGCTGGTAGCCATGTCATTTTTCATAAACTGTAACTTAAACAGCTTAATGAAGTTAAATTTACACAATAAATAAATTATGTTTGCTTTAGACTTGTGTACTCATGTGTAAATAGCTGTTTCAATGTCTCTACTTGTAAAGATAAAATAAGTGAAATGGTCATTCTATAGGGAACAACTGTGATACGCTCAGAGTATGACATCACAGTATGCGTTACTCCACTAATGGAGCAAAGGTACAACCTTTTGGCTTTTTTCGAGTTTGAAGCAGAAGTTGATGTGCAAATTCCCAGATAACCCGACAATACTACCATATCATATATTTGTGTTTAATACTGTTTTATTACAGTATGTAATTCATCAGATATTTTCAAATAAATTTTAATCACTCTAAAGACAACCCATGATTTTTTTATGCGATTTTAATAGTAAAATATAGTTGCAAGCAACGATGACGGGCCCAAGCACCCTGTGCCATCGCCATCCCGGGTGCACCGCACAACCTGTGTTATTCGAGTGTGTTAAGACCTCGAAAAAGCCATCACCACTTGGTTGCACCGCACAACCTGCACACATCACACACTATACAGGGCTGATGTGTGTGTGTGTGTGTGTGTGTGTGTGTGTGTGTGTGTGTGTGTGTGTGTGTGTGTGTGTGTGTGTGTGTGTGTGTGCGTGTGTGTGTGTGTGTGCGTGTGTGTGTGTGTGCGTGTGTGTGTGTGTGTGTGTGACGTGAGAGGTGTTTGTGTGCATGAGTGTAAACATTTGTAATATGGGTGTATGTATGTGTGCATGTGTGTGATGTGTGAGTGTGTTTGTGTGCATGCATGCATGCGTGTGTGTGTGTATGTGTGTGTGAGGGTTAGTGTGTGTGAGAGTGAGGGAGAGAGGTGTGTGATGTGTGGATGTGTCAGTCTGTGTGTGACGAGTAAATGTGCTTGTGTTTTGTGCTTGTTTGAGTGTATGGTGTGTGAGTCTGTGTGTATTAACATTAGTGATGTGTGTGTGTTTGTGTGTGTGTGATGTGTTTGTGTGTGTGAGGGTTAGTGTGTGTGAGAGAGAGGGAGAGAGGTGTGTGACGTGTGGATGTGTGGATGTGTCAGTCTGTGTGTGACGAGTAAATGTGCTTGTGTTTTGTGCTTGTTTGAGTGTATGGTGTGTGAGTCTGTGTGTATTAACATTAGTGATGTGTGTGTGTTTGTGTGTGTGTGATGTGTTTGTGTGTGTGAGGGTTAGTGTGTGTGAGAGAGAGGGAGAGAGGTGTGTGACGTGTGGATGTGTGGATGTGTCAGTCTGTGTGTGACGAGTAAATGTGCTTGTGTTTTGTGCTTGTTTGTGTGTATGGTGTGTGAGTCTGTGTGTATTAACATTAGTGATGTGTGTGTGTGTGTGTGTGTGTGTGTGTGTGTGATGTGTTTGTGTGTGTGAGGGTTAGTGTGTGTGAGAGAGAGGGAGAGAGGTGTGTGACGTGTGGATGTGTCAGTCTGTGTGTGTGTGTGTGTTAACATTTGTGATATGTATGTGTGTACAATAGGCCACAGGTGCTGGAAGAAAAGCCTCACACTATGATGTTCCTGAATGTGATGTCACAGAAAGTGTCACAGAATATAATGTCACCCAATATAATGCCACACAGAAAGTTATTAATTATTTTTCGGCGTATGTTTAAGACATTATCATGGCTGACCTGTTAAATCCCTCTGCAATTTTGCATCCTCAATGTCTTTAGATCTCTTTGGCCCAGTTTGGTACCGATTGTATAATTTCCCTAGGAGGAGTATATCAAAATCCATCGGGTGCACGAAAGTTGTTCGACTCGATGAGCTCTAAATGTGTACAGAGTTTCGTGTGCCTATGTGAAAGTGTGTATGAGCTAGGCAGCAAAATCTCGTGTGGGGGCTCTTTGGGGCCCTGGGCCACGAGACTCTCAGACATCCTGATGGCAATTTTACATGTCCAATTGCCCTACCGTTAACCTAGAAAAAATTTAAGTGTTTATGCCAAGTGTCAAAGCAGAATAGTAGTGCGTGCTCACGGCATTAAAGGTGTGACAAAAAATATTAAGATTTTGTAAAATAATGAAAGCAAACAGGATGCGCTATTCTGTACTGGGTTCTGTGAACTTTAGCTAGTGAAATAATGAACCGAAACTCTTGTTTTGGATGATGTAATTTGCATGAAATGTGAATATACTGGAGGGGTATCCGCTGCAGCGGAGATTTCAGCCATTTTGTAAAATGTCCCTCCTGGGGTCCTGTCGCGGCGGTGAATGTGATGGTAAAGCACATTCTGGTCTCCTACCTACTGTAAATTGAAGGAGCATTTAACCAGCAGGCTATCACAGCATTTTGCAGCAACATGCCATCACATCTGGTTTGCACTTTGTGGAACTACCATTTTGGATAACTTGGCCTGGAGTGTGAAGGAAAAGCATTTAAAATGTATGCAAAACACCTCTGGGGAATTTTTTTGTTTTTCATTCTCCCTGTTTTTCGTATTGTTCCCGGGAAAGTTCCTCGTCTGTTTGGAACAGCGTTTTAGATTATATTTTGTTTAGTTTTTTATAATTATATATTTTTCCCATTTTTATGCTTTAATACTACTGGACTTTATCCGATTTTTGAGCTTTTTGGGAGAATGCACGTATCATCTGACCAACAACAAGCGAATCCATCACCAAATAATCACAACTCCGGCACAAAGGTACGTTATCATGTCTACCATTCAGCTCGCTCAGTGTGTGGAATGCAGGATGTTTAGACATTCTTCCTCCGTCATTAGTGATAATTTTATTTGTGATAGGTGTGTGTTAGTTAGCACCCTGACGGAGAAGATAGTAGCATTAGAGGAGCGCATCCAGACTTTAGAGAGGGTTAGTGAGCGCGAGAGCAGCGTTATTCCTGTAGCGGAAAGTCTGGGTGCCACAGGTGGAGATAATCAGCCCCCGACTCCGGCAGTAGAGCCCTCACAGCGGGGCGAGTGGGTGACGACTCGGCGGCATACTCGTTCAGCCAAAGCTAACGCTAAGGCTAGCCCACCGGAGCACACCTCTTCTGCGCTTCACATGTCCAACAGGTTCGCTCTCCTCAGTGATGCACCCGCTGAGAAACCTGAAAGAGCTCTGGTTATAGGAGACTCTATACTGAGACATGTGAAATTAGCTCGGCCTTTAGGGGCGCCAGCGGCAGTGGTCAGGTGTATCCCGGGAGCCAGAGCACCGGACATAGCAGGTAATCTTAGGGCTCTAGGTCAGCATAGGTTCTCTAAGATAGTGGTACATGCTGGAGCTAACGATATACGCCTTCGTCAGTCAGAGGTTAGTAAGAGTAACTTTACAGAGGTGTTTAAAATAGCGAAGGCGATGTCCAAAGAAGTAGTTTGCTCTGGTCCCATCCCAATGAGACGTGGCGACATAGCTTACAGCAGGTTATGGTCGCTGGATGTCCAGGTGGTGCTCCGAAAACAACGTGGGCTTCATAGACAACTGGAAGACCTTTGAGGGCAAAACTGGCCTGTTAGGGCGGGACGGTGTCCATCCCACTCGGGAAGGTGCTGCTCTCATTTCTTGCAGTATAGCACATAGTCTCAGAAGAGGCCTAGTTAATCGGTGACAATCCAGAGCCCAGGCCAGGGAGCAGACAGACAGGCTAAACCAATCGTCTGCTAGCTGCAGAGAGTCGTCACTCAGGGTTCATCATATTGAGACTGTGTCTGTTCCCCGAGCTAAACATAAATTTAGAAAGACTCAGAAAGTCTGTTTTAATAATTTAATTAACATAGATACCACAAACTCAGATCACACTGAATGCGCAGCCGGCACCTCTGATCTGAAGCTAGGACTGTTAAATATTAGATCTCTCGCATCTAAAGCAGTTATTGTTAATGAAATTATCACAGATCAGGAGTTCGATATATTATGTTTAACAGAAACCTGGATTAAACAGGACGAGTATGTAGCTCTAAATGAAGCTAGTCCTCCTGGATACAGCTACATACACCAGCCTCGGCTAACTGGTAGAGGAGGAGGAGTCGCAGTTATTTATAACGATAATCTGGCTATCGTACAAAAACACAGTTTTAAATTTAATGCATTTGAAGTTCTCTATAGTAACATAAAGTCAGCTCAGTCGATCCCGCTAATCATCATTTATAGACCCCCAGGGCCGTACTCGGAGTTTCTCTACGAATTTGCAGATTTCCTCTCAAACCTTGTTGTTTCTGTAGACAAAGCGTTAATTGCTGGAGACTTTAATATTCATTTTGAGAATCCAGAAGACCCTCTGAGAACAGCATTCTTGTCCATACTGGACTCAGTAGCAGTAAATCAGTGTGTAGTAGGACCCACTCATAAAGCAGGTCACACTTTAGATTTAATATTATCCTTCGGATTAAGTATAGGAAATATAACCACAATTCCACAGTCTGAAGTTATCTCGGATCACTATCTTGTCTCGATTAAAGCGTGTTATAGTAATAATGTATGCACAGCACCGCGCTTCCACCTTAAACGTACATTTACATCAAATACCGCACAGAGCTTTATCAATAATCTTCCAGAATTATCAACTTTGATTGGATCGCCATCTGACTTCACAGAACTCGAACAGGCGAATGAATATCTAGAGTCAGCACTTCGTTATAGCTTAGATAATGTAGCTCCAGTTAAAAGGAAAATGATTAGAGATAAGAAACTCGCTCCTTGGTATAATGACCACACCCGTGCTTTAAAACAAACCGCTCGAAAATTCGAACGTAAATGGCGCCAAACTAAATTGATAGTATTCAAAATAGCTTGGAAGGAGAGCATCCTGAACTATAAAAAAGCTCTCAGTGATGCTAGATCAACGTATCTCTCCACTTTTATAGAAATTAACAAAAACAACCCGAGATTTTTATTTAATACCGTAGCTAAATTAACTAAAAACAAGACCACTGCAGAAATCTCCACAACAACATCATGCAGTAGTGAGGATTTCATGAACTTTTTCAATAACAAAATCATAAATATTAGGCAAAAAATTCAGGCTTTGAAACCAGACAATTTAAATAATTCAGATGAACTAACCACATCACATCAGAACTTAGAACACTTTACTCCCCTTGAAGCGAGGGAACTAATTTCACTCATCTCTTCTTCAAAATCGTCAACCTGTATATTAGATCCTATACCGACATATTTTCTCAAACAGATAGTACCAGCAATAATAGAACCCCTGTTGAAAGTAATTAACTGTTCACTCAGTAGTGGGTATGTCCCCAAATCCTTTAAATTAGCCGGTATTAAACCGCTAATCAAGAAACCTGACCTTGACCCCTGTCTGCTTTCTAATTACAGGCCGATATCAAACCTTCCCTTTATCTCCAAGATTTTGGAAAAGGTAGTATCACAGCAGCTATGTATCTACACAGAAATAGCATAAATGAACTGTATCAGTCAGGATTTAGGCCTCATCACAGCACAGAGACAGCACTTGTTAAAGTAGTAAACGACCTCCTATGGGCCTCTGATGAGGGTTGCGTCACTATACTTGTGTTACTGGACCTCAGTGCAGCTTTTGACACCATTGATCATAGTATTCTCCTTCACAGATTAGAAAAGGTAGTAGGAATTAAGGGAACTCCCCTCTTGTGGCTCAGATCCTATTTGACTGATCGTTATCAGTTTGTAGATTTAGATGGTGACCATTCCTCATGTTCTCAAGTGAAGTTTGGTGTTCCACAGGGCTCAGTTTTAGGCCCACTGCTTTTTTCCCTTTACATGCTTCCTCTGGGCAACATAATTCGTAAACATGGTATTAGTTTTCATTGTTATGCTGATGATACACAATTATATGTCTCAGCAAAACCAGATGAGAAAAAACAGTTTGCTAAAATCGAGCAGTGTGTGCAGGACATACGAGATTAGATGTTAACTAATTTTCTTCTGCTTAATCCTGATAAGACAGAAGTTCTGGTCATAGGACCACAAGCAGCTAGAAGTAAGCTTTCTGATCACACTGTAACTTTAGATGGCCTTTCTGTTCCATCAAGTGCAACAGTAAAAGACCTTGGTGTGATCATAGATTCCAGCCTTTCATTTGAAGCACATGTGAATAATATCACCAGGATAGCTTTCTTTCACCTTAGAAATATTGCCAAGATAAGAAACATATTGTCACTAAACGATGCAGAAAAACTAGTCCATGCTTTTATCACCTCTAGGTTGGACTATTGTAACGCCTTACTGTCTGGTTGTTCAACTAGGTGTATAAACAAGCTTCAGTTAGTCCAGAATGCAGCAGCGAGAGTCCTCACTAAAACCAGAAGATACGAGCACATCACCCCTATCTTATCTACACTGCATTGGCTCCCTGTGAAATTTCGCATCGATTTTAAGATACTACTTTTGACATTTAAAGCACTAAATGGTCTCGCGCCACAGTATTTGAGTGAACTGTTAGTGTCTTACGATCCGCCACGCCTACTTCGATCAAAGAATGCAGGCTGCCTGTCAGTACCACGTATTATTAAAACTACAGCAGGGGGCAGAGCTTTTTCTTACAAAGCCCCAAAGTTATGGAATAGTCTTCCTAGTAATGTTCGGGACTCAGACACAGTCTCAGTGTTTAAGTCTAGGCTAAAAACCTATTTATTTAGCCAAGCATTTTTGTAAATAGATTAACCTTAGGTAAAGGAGCAGATCTGGGGGACTCATGGACGTAGAGTATTCTGGTGAACTGGTATGTTTAGATGCTGTCCTTCCCACTCTCATTGTTCACTCAGGTTTGTTGACGGTGAGGTGATTGGTTGCTTTACATCTCAGGGAGCCCTCATGTTTGTGTTTCCTTCTGGCTCTCCCTTTTAGTTATGCTGTTATAGTTAGTCCTGCCGGAGTCCCTGCTTGCACTTTGCACTAAATATACATTCACCTTATACATGTTGACTGTGACCATACCTAACTGCCATCTCTTCTTATTTTCTGTTCTCTCCTTTTCTGCTCTCTCCTCTCTCTCTCTCCCTCTCTTCTTTCCCTCTCTCTGTCTCTCTGTCGAGCTATACATGTTTCGCTCCTGAGTTGCCAGTGATCCAGACCCCTCTGCCCTCTGGAGCCGTCTAACCCGTCCTGGAGTCCTGCTTCTGGTTGGAGATCTCGTCGCATGGATGCCCCGTGTGGTCTGCCTGGATTCGTATGGTGTCTGGGGATGGTTTCCATGAAGACTGTCCTCTCATTGATTGATGCTCTGGGGACCTGTGACTTCAGTTGTTCGATAACTCAGGACCGTAATCCCCTACAGTCTACCTGAGCCTCCGGGAACAAACTGGACTCCTTTTAATTTTAATTTTAACACATCTCCTGTTATACTGAACTTCCAGTCTTACACATTATTATGCTGAGCAATCCCTGCTATCCGTTATCACCCAGATGAGGATGGGTTCCCTGTTGAGTCTGGTTCCTCTCAAGGTTTCTTCCTATTACCATCTCAGGGAGTTTTTCCTTGCCACCGTCGCCCTCGGCTTGCTCATCAGGGACAATCTTATCATTTTGATTCATATACATTGCATAAAAACTTACTTCTTTTTATTGTGTAAAGCTGCTTTGCGACAATGTCAATTGTTAAAAGCGCTATATAAATAAAATTGACTTGACTTGACTTGACTTTTTAGATTGTTGGAAAACCATTCCCGGTGACCACCTCATCAGACTCAGCCTCATCAAAGCAAAATGAGTAAAATGGACTATATAAGTTCATATTTGTTGTCATACTGTAACTTCATTGACTTCAATATTGACTTGCAAAAACTGTATACATGAAACTGTATGGACCTTACCCTGAGCTGACAGCCAACCCGCTCATAGGCTTTGATGAGGCGGTTTTTGTGGTACATCATCAAGCCATAGTTGTCTTTGGTCTTTGTGTTGAAGCCAAATGTGATTGGTATGACTGTTTTCTGAGAAAATGACTTAAGGATTATGACATTTAAAACATATTCATTTAAAACGTAACTCAGACCTGTGTATAATCAATCGTAGTTTTTACTACATGTTGTTGCTCTAATAAATGGATCAAGGATACAAGATGATTTGGTTGGTATTTGACAGTATTCACATTTGCTAGAGTATCTTTCACCTGCAGAGAGTCCACCTTCTGCCCTTGAAGTATAATCTGCATTCTGGGCTTTAGGTATAGGATACTGCAGTATGCCTGAATGAAGAGAAAATTAAAAAACAAGCTTCAGTACATTAATCAGTGGTAACTTACTCTTGACTCCTGAGTTAAACTGTAGATGCACATTTAAGGAAGTGATAAATATTAGATCTTTTCCAAACTTTTATGAGATGGAGATGGCCTTTGCACATTATAACGTCAGCACTATTAAAACATCAGCATTATCAGAGCGATGGCGATGAGGTCATAGTCACGTCATCATCATGCCGGATGTCATAGTGCTTCGGCCCTAAATATAGTTGCAATCAACGATGAGTGGGCCCAAGCACCTGCATCATCACCACCTGGGTTCACCACAGAATCTGTGTTTTTTTTTACCATAGCAAGAACTCTAAAAAACTCTGGATGCTGGACAAAAAGCTTCACGGTATGATGTCACTCAATATAATTTAACTCAAAATAAGCCTGTTAAGGTCACCATTATAACAAAATATCATATAACAATTGTGACAACAGGCTGAAAGCCAGTGCCCTTAACTTAAGAAAACACATTCCTTACTCAAGGATCTCACACACACAATGTAACAATGTAAGCAAAATGCAAAATGTAAGAAAAGGGGGCAGGGCCAACTAATGCACCTGGGCTGGAAGACAATTTGAAAATGCTGTATCTGTGCCACTCGGGGCCTATAAAAATGCCATGCTGAATTGGACCGGTGAGTAGATCATACCTGAGTGTTTTCTCACCGTGGTCTCCTGAATCCACATCCTTTTCTTGCTTGGCCACATTGAAAAGAAAATAAGATGGTACAATGGCACAGGGTGCTTGGGCCCGTCATCGTTGCTTGCAACTATATTTCTTCTTGTTCTTTAAATGGTTTGTGGATGTGTCCTTCATTGTGTTTTATGATATACACTATATTGACAAAAATATTCGCTCACCTGTCTTTAAATGCAAATGAGTAACATCCAATTCTTAATTCATAGGGTTTAAAATGAGTATAAATAAGTAATAAAGTATATTTATTTATTTATGTTCTTACCTTGTGACTTGTTTCTGAGCTTTGGCACCCTTTGAAACATTGATTCTTACACCTGTGCGCTAGTGTGTCTGTGTAACTTTGTAACTACACCGCCAAATCTCTAGTTAGTGGTGGGGTATCTATAACACTGGATGAGTTTGTTTGACCTGGTATTATTCATCTCTAGCTGTTTTTGTTTTTTTTACATCACACAAATGTCATTTAAGGCAATGTTTCCCTGCTCATTATCTCTAATTCTATTCTTTATTTCTCCTTTTACTTTGATATTGACCTACAGTATATTAATCTGTATTAATGACGAATTCTCTTGTTATTTGTATTGCTAATAAATTAAGTTCACTTAGATCAATGATTCCAATCAGGAAATTATAACCTAACCCAGACATACAGTATGTATTACAATGTTAGCAAGCTGGCATGTTGCTTCTGTTGACTCCTCAGCCAACCAACTTAAATAACTCAACATTCATATGATATTTGCTGGTTAAATTCTCACCCGCAGTGAATATTCACTTTCAGGCACTGGGATGTCACCCTTTGCCTGTCTCTTGAGCGTTTCCCTGGTTCTATACACATCGTCATCAGAGATTTGGATGTCATAGCGGTCCTTCATAACGTCAAATTCTAATTCATCTGAAAAGGTTCTGCAGCAGAATAAATACAGTAGCAGTGGTTTATGGTTTAATTTCTTACAGGCCACAATATTACTCCTGGCCTAGCTTAATAATTAGGTAATCTACCATGTTTAAAAAACATTTGTAAAAAACATATAATGTTCATATCAATAATTATCATGCTGCTGCATAATATTAAGAAAATAACCAAATGAAACTTCCCTACTACATCAAATTGTCATAATTAAACAGAGATAATATTTACTAATTCCAGATAATAGAAGAACTAATCAAATTCTCTAAATGTTCACCTGCGTAGGTTCCAGATGATGATGCGGGTCCCACTCGAGTTAGTGCAAAACCTGTCAATAACATCGAACTCTGACAGCAGTTTTTCCTTAGTGTTAAATAGAGAATGTTGCAGGATAGCATGGAGACTATCTGCATGCTCTGGTTTAGGATGGAGTGAAAAGTGATGTTAAGGACCAAACTGCAAAGAGGTACCTTTAAATACTTGGAAAATATCTATTTAGGTTTCTATCTTTTATCTCCTTAAACTCCCATCTCACTGGCAGGCCCAGTATCACCGTATCTTTTCCAGTTATAAAATTTCATTTAATATATTTTTTATATTCAATAATTCTATCCAACATTGCTATGAAATCAACCCAACTTCCTCTTTTTTTCCAGGAAAGGATATTAGTTTGTCCTGTTTTGGACAACTCGACAATAGGCACTACAACAAACTGTTTCTTCTCAAGATAAGTCTGTGACAGGAGACCCACACACATGATGTCATCTTTCTTTGAGAACACAATGACATCCTGCCCCAAGCGCATGGAACCTGACTTAAAACCATTACCATACTGGCCCACTGGCACATGGCTTTGTGTTTGGCCTTCTGTCTGCTTAATAGAGAAACCAAAACTGTGTGTGAGAGAGAGAGAGAGAGAGAGAGAGAGAAAGAGATGTCAGTAACAAGAAAAACTGGGAACCGTTTGCAAAGATAGTATTCACTCTTTCCAGTTAAATGTATTTGTGGATGACCTAACTGCTAATCAATATGCAGCCTTCAGGAACACATCCATACCTCAACATTTTGTACAACTTTTCATAGTCCATGCCTTTTCCATTATCCATGAAGATGAGGCAGTCCTGGTGGTCGATCTTTGTTTTATCAATCCACAATTGTTCTGCACTAACATCTGGGTCATAAGCATTATCTATCAGTAGGGACATAATAGGGAAAATTAAACACATTATATGGCCAAAAAAGGTCACACACTAATATTTTGTTGGACTGCCTTGTTTTTATTAGGTAGTTTGTAATTAAGTACATAGTTTAAACTATAGAATGTATTGTCTAATGTGTTATTGGTAAATCCTATGTAATTTGTTTCTGGTATAATGCTCCGTAGTTCTCGGCCTGTTTTCAGTCTCTGTGTAACAGATAAAATGTCTGTCTTGGTTGGGACAACAGTTAAATTTTTTTAAACAAAAAGATTAAACAAAACAATCTGATGTTTAGTTAAAAACAAATAAACTACAGTACTTTTTTTTTTTTAAGTGTAGAAAATGCATTCAGCATTTGTAAATTATCATAAGCACCTTTAGTGTACTGGTAACACATTTGCAATACAGTATTATAGAAGACTGTGTGTACTGTATGATATAATTGTCACGAACCGGTATGACAGGCGGTTCGGGCGGATGTTATTGCCGTGGGCATAAAGGGCAGGCATAGGCGCAGAGGGGTTGCATCAACATAAAGTCTTTAATTAACAACCAAACACACACAAAACATAGGGCTCTGGATATACAGACACACTTATCCAGTCTCTTTGGACACATATAGGCTTCTTTAAACATATACAAACTTTTCTGGACCTTAGCAGACCCATTAAGCATTTCAGCCCATATAAGCATTTCAGCCCATATACTGTAAGCATTTCAGCCCATGTAGGACTGACACGAAGACTAGAGACTGAACGGGACAGGAAGACTAGAGACTAGGGGAGCACCAGAGGTGAGAAGGGGAGCACACCGGAAGCTAGGGGAGCCACACTGGAAGATAAGGCAACACAATGGAGGCTAGACCAAGGGGAATACAAGCAACACATGGCACAGATCTTAAACAAAACTCAAGACACACACAACACCTACACCCATCAATACATAAAATGAACCAAAAAGACACACTTACACATTACACAACTCACAGAACACATCAGAGTCCAGATAAACAAATATATGTCAAAATAAACCATAACCAAAACAAAACATATGCCCACTGACAAGATTAATGCTCTACCCAGTTGCCCAGAACATCCAGCTATTTATAACAATATTAATGATGAGCTACCTCGGTTCAGGTGAGCACCCGCATCACCTGACTGAGGTGCCTTCTGGGAAACTGAGTCAACTAGCAAAACTACAAAACAAAAACAAACACGTGCACACAGCGACCTCTGGTGGTAGTTCCTTGCAATAATAAAGCATATTTGTATTAACCACAAAATGTACTTTTTTAGTATTTGTAATTGTCCATAATATACTCATAGTAAAATAATCATGTATTTGTAACACAGTAAAAATTGCTGTAATGTATTTATTAAAATTGTTCCACTTTAGCAAAGTGTATTTTTCTTCACTAGAGTTACCACAGCAGGGTCGTCAGCTACTTGACAATGGTGGTAGAATTGAAAATGGCCACATACTGTAGTCATAAGTGGACAATGAGTACAGAAAAAAAGTCCAGGGGTTCTAGTAAGGGTGGAAGAGATATTGTCTGAACTACAGTCAACAAATAGTATTTTCACAAAATAATGTGATTCTTACTGGTGTTCTTTGTAATTCTTTCTGGTGTCCAGATTTCTTAGGGCTATGTGTAGGTGATATCACTCACTCACTCACTCACTCATCATCTATACCGCTTAATCCTGTATTCAGGGTCACAGGGGGCCTGGAGCCTATCCCAGGAGACTTAGGGCACATGGCAGGGTACACCCTGGACCGGGTGCCAATCCATCGCAGGGCACAGACACACACACACATACTCATTCATTCACACACTACGGGCAATTTGGGAATGCCATTTAGCCTAATCCACATGTCTTTGGACTGTCGGAGGAAACCGGAGGAAACCCACCAAGCACGAGGAGAACATGCAAACTCCATGCACACAGAGACGGGAATCAAACCCGGACCCTGGCGGTGCAAGGCGACACCACCGTGCCGCCTTGTGTAGGTGATATATCATTCATAAAAGTTAATCTGTCACGACCCGCCAAGCCACAGCCCTGTCATGATCACCTGCACACCCCGGTGTTATGCGCTAAAATCCCCCCCTGCCACAGATTGCCCCCCCTACATAATCTCCGTCGAATATTATATTACAACAGAAATTTATAGGTTTATGATTTAGAAATTACAAATTAGACCAAATAGATTTGATTATAAAATAAGCATTATAAAAAATTACATGTTGTATAGGGAAAAATATAAATTATTATTTTTTTAATTTACAAGATGTATTTTTGATATTGCTTATTTTATAATAAAAATAATTTCGTTAAATTTTTCATGACAAATCCCTGTAAAATAAATGTGCCACAAAATAAACATTATATGAGAATTTGTATCCATGGTCTCGACACCTGTCACGTGCCTAGGGTTAATTATAATGTTTATATCATATTTGATAACAATAAACCTATGAATTTCTTTTGAAAGCTAATATTTGTTAGAGATTATGTAGGGGGGCAATCTGTGGCAGGGGGGCATTTTAGCGCATAACAACATAATCTATTAATGGCCTTGTCAAGCAAAAAAAGTTAGAATATGAAATATTTTAACAGTTTTGAAAATGTGGTCCAAAGATAAGTTGGATAAAACAGACAAAAAAGAATGAAGAAGCAGATTTGACTCACCAATCAGTTCTGCTATAGCACTCAATACAGAGGTGTGGCTAGTGGAGTTTGAGTGCAGGAACGATGGACTGATCTTTAGGAACAAAGCAATATAAAATCAAGTTTCTTGAATTAATATTTTTTTAATCATAACCTTTAGAAGTAGTGATATTTATACAATGTTTCCTTTCATTTTAATATATCAGTATATTTTTTTGAAATGTCCCAGAATGTTGTCATAGGAATATACAGTATAAGCTAAATCACAAAAAAAAACATTGATTTTCTTTTTTCTTACTAATCTCATCGGTGTACTATTTGTAAGAGAGATGTTTGTAGGTGGAAAGAAAACATGTTGCAAGCGTCACCTAGGATACTGAAAATGAGCCTGTTCAAATTATGGATCCTGAATCTTGTCACTGTGAGGATTTCTTTCAAAGCAAGGATTTGGACCAAGAGGACAAACAATTATTTGATGTGCCACTTGGGAGTCATTCTTAAATAAAAAAAAAAATTATCCCATCAATTTGAAATAATAATAGTAATAGATAATAATAAAATAATAATAAAAGCAAACCAGTAAAGCTGTTAAGAGCAGCTTAACCTCAGAACAATCCCCCAAATCAAATATTTTTTTCCTTCTATGAGTTAGAACAATATGCCAAGATTGCTACAAATATCCAAGCATCTGTTTCACATCTACAATTTGTTAAATACAGAATTCTGTAGTTGAGGTATGTCCAGGTACAGTACAAAGACGAGGAATCATATACCCAGGTTTTAGCTTCCATTCATTAGTTTCAGTTAAGTGTAGGATTGAGTTAATGGTTGGTTTTGTTTGTTGGCTTTTAAAGCCTTAAATAGATTCTGGATTTGCTGTATTGCAGATAAGATTTCTATACATACTGCTCCTAAACTCTAAAACCCAGCTACTGCTGGTTGTTTCTGACTGAACAACTATGACACTGCCTAATGACAGTACTGATGAAATGAAAGTAAAAGTTATTTAACAGCAAGGTAATAAGATTCTGAGAAATGAAACTGTAACCTGACAGGTCCACACAGATCAGGTAAATAGCTCAAACAGACAAACAAACAAATGAACTTAATTATTGCAGATTAACTCAATTACGTATCTTGCCATAAATAATCCATAAAAGATACACATGAGTACATTTTTATTATTTATTTTTAACAGTTATTGTTAAAGTATACAAAAAGATAATTCTATAATTATAAAAAATATATTATTATTATTATTATTATTATTTAAAAGTATTATTATTATTAGTCGTAGTAGTAGTAGAAGTATTATTATTCTAGTCATAACAATAAATATAGTTGTAGTTAAAAATGGTTATAGTTTAAGTACAGCACATAAGGACTTACCATGCCGAAAGGTATTCCTTCATTTGTTGGTGGGTCCATCTTTACTTAAAATGGCTGTCTACAGTTCTAAATTGAGCTTCTTATAAACAAGCAGGAGGCTCGTCTACTAGTTTGAAATTCTGCAACAAGGCATTGACTTTTATACTGACTTTGGGAAAAAAAAACTCCGCCCATTGGCTTAACAAAGTCTGTGTAGGTTCGTCTGAAGTAGCTATGCGATTTATTTTTTGATAGACATTGTCAGCAGTCATTGTGGAGTTAATATTTAATCCTATTTTAACACACTTGACTATATTAGTCATTAACATTTCAAACATCCGTATTTGGTATGGTAAAAATAGAAATAAAAAAGCAGATTTGCGAGATCTGAAGTTGAAAAGGAAAAAGATTTATTTATGAAATGAAAGTGAAAGATATTTAACAGCAAGGTAATGAGATTCTGAGAAATGAAACTGTAACCTGACAGGTCCACACAGGTCAGGTAAACAGGTATAAAAATATTTTATTATAATTATTTCAAACTATTATTACTATTATTATTTCAAACATCTGTATTTGGTATTATAAAAATAAAAATAAAAAAAACACACAGAAAAAGCAGATTTGCGAGATCTGAAGTGTCATGTTGTTAATAACGACGTTAAGCTAACAGTGGTCCCCAACTTCTGAAAGAAAGCTTTCCAGACTCTAGCGATAAATTGGGGACCACGATCTGAAACAATGTCCTCCGGGATACCATAGCAGCGAAACACTGTTTTGAATAGGGTTTCTGCCACCTGGAGGGCTGATGGGAGAGAGCTAAACGGAACGAAGCGACATCCCTTGGAGAAGCGATCTACCATCACAAGGACTGTCGTGTACCCTTTCAACACTGGCAGGTCCGTTACAAAATCCACAGCGATGTGTGACCACGGTCTGTTAGGTGTTGGCTGGGGTATTAGTTGACCAACGGGCAAACAACGAGGGCTTTTTGTTTTTTCCCTGCTGGAGAGCCTCACTCACGTATTCCTCCATGGCCCGGGTTTCCGCTACGGACAGTGCATAAATATGCGAGCAAGGCGGTGTTTTCCCGGCAGTTACACGGCCGATGAGGGGGAAGTCGTGCTGCTGCCCTAACACCTTATAATTCCCGTACTCGGATGGCACACTGATCGATACTAGGGCATTTGGACTCTCGATGGTTGTGGTTTGGACCGTCAATGCCGATGGTGTACATAATTTGGCGCATCGTGGTGCCCAGGATGTGATGCGTGATTCAGCCCAATTGAAATTAGGATTATGTGAGCTGAGCCAGGGTAGACCCAGCATGACGGGCTGATCTAACCGAGGAAACACAAAAAATTTTAATTCCTCGGTGTGACCGGGAAAAGTTAACCATAGGGGTGCAGAGATAAGACAAAGAGGCGTGTAAACAGAAAGGGTGATGAGTACGAGGTGGTGTGTGTGATGTTACTTTAATCAATGGACAGTTGCTGACTTTGAGTTTATCCCCCCCACAGTACAGACATACTCTGTTTCTCGTGGGCCGAAAGGTGGAGCGTGCTCACGTCCATGGGTTCCAAAGTAGTCCCTTCGCGAGGTTCGAACGGGGGTTTGCTGAAGTTGTCGCGGCGCCTGAATTCAGATCGCCCCCCCCCCGATACTGTGGAGGGGACATGACGTCCTGGTCCAGCTTGATGCATTCGTCGAGCTCCATTCCTGTGTCGCGGCACGAGAATTCTAACTGGACTTCTGGTTGTAGTCCATCCCGGAACTTGGCTAGCAAGCTCCTTTCTCACCAGCCGCTCTCCGCGGCTAAGATCCAAAATTTCACCGCATAGTCTGCAACTGTGGTGGGGCCTCAGCAGTTGATGTTCCCCTGACTTGCCGTGATCCGGGTGATCGAACACCGAGCGAAAGGCGTGGATGAACCTCTCGTACCTGGACGTGATGATTCCGCCTGCACTCCACACTGCTGCTGCCCAGTCCATCACTGGCCCAGTGAGCTGTTGACTCCCGAAGCTTATTTTCTTGCGCTGCGACATATCGGGATAAACCGCTAAATATAGCTCACAGGAGGAACTGCTTGCACCCCTCCGGATTCCCAGCATATCTTTCCGGAAGCGCAGGGCGTGGTGGTGACGGCATGGAGAGGGAGAGGGCGATCGAACGGTCATGAGCTGACTTACGCTGCATGCTAGATCGTTCACGGCTTGTGCCAGGCTGTCGATCTCCCTTTGCTGACAGCAGAGATACTCGTGCATCGGGGTGTCCTCATCGGGTAGGGGCGGTCCCTGCTGTGTCCTGAGAGATCTGTTCATCTGTCATGTTGCTAGTAACTGGGGCAGACACAGATGCAGGGTTAACCTAGACGATTAGTTTATTCTTTGAGCCAAACAATGTCCAAAAAAACAAGAAAACACAACAAAACGACGGATGACTCCCCAGGCTGGGTCTGCAGATGGGCTGGTAGAACAAAAACAAAAGAAAATCGACACAAGTCACAAACGCAAATAGAAGAAGGCTGAGAATCCCTCAGCCTTGACCTTGACCTTGTCACTGGTGTTTCCAGCCGCCCGAGGCAGATACCTCTCAGTCCTGGGGGAGAGACAGAACAAACACGTTTCTCATAGACAGACCTACACAGAAAATGTGCACAACGGTGAACAGACAAAGGGCTACGGGTTCGACCGGAATAAATAGGGAGACACACGGGGGAGACACAGGTGAACTTAATTTGGTGTAAAAGTGAAAACAAGTACACTGAATCACGCATCACATCCTGGGCACCACGATGCGCCAAATTATGTACACCATCGGCATTGACTGTCCAAATTCTGTAGCTGAGGTATGTCCAGGTACAGTACAAAGAAGAGGAATCATATACTTTTAGCTTCCATTCATTAGTTCCAGTTAAGTGTAGGATTGAGTAGAAGGTTGGTTTTGTTTGTTGGCTTTTATAGCCTTAAATAGATTCTGGATTTTCTATATTGCAGAATGATTTCTATACATACTGCTCCTAAACTCTAAAACCCAGCTACTGCTGGTTGTTTCTGACTGAAAAGCAATGACAATGACTAATGACAGTACTGATGAAATGAAAGTGAAAGTTATTTAACAGCAAGGTAATAAGATACTGAGAAATGAAACTGTTACCTGACAGGTCCAAATAGGTCAGGTAAACAGCTCAAACAGTAAGTTAACTTTATACAATTAACTTAATTATTGCAAATGAATTAAATTATGGTTCTTGCCATAAATAATCCATAAAAGATACTCAAGTATTTTTTTATTAGTTATTTTAAACATTTATTGCTAAAGTATACAAAAGGATAATTCTATAATTATAAAAAATATATTATTATAATTATTTAAAACTATTATTATTATTATTATTATTAGTCATAGTAGTAGTAGAAGTAGTATTATTGTTATGGATTGACAGACTCAACAATGATCGTGAGAGAACCCGAACGGGCGTTTTATTGACAGGTTGTGAGAAATGACAAACACCGAATGAGGAAACCGGATAGTCTTAATTGTAGTGATGATGGAGCTGGGTGAGTGAAAAGTCGAAACGAACAGGTGACACGTAGAACACGGAGTACACACAGACCAGGAGATGAGATGTAGAACCAGGAGAAGAGACGAGAGGAGATGAGACGAGGAACAACATTGCGTTAGGTACTGTACGTGGCGGAGTTTTTTTTCCATTAATGAGGTCAGATGCTGAGTGAGGGGAAGTGAGGTGTAGTGATAATGTGATTCAGGTGCGTTCTCAGAACTCGGGTGATTGGGAATAGAGGGTGAGCCTGGTGTTTCCATGACAATTATTATGCTAGTCATAACAATAACTATAGTTGTCAGCTGACATTGTGGAGTTAATATGTATTCCTATTTATATCATTTAATATATTAGTCATTAGCATTTCAAACATCTGTATTTGGTATGATAAAACTACTGTAGAAAAAAAGTTGCACTCGCAGATTTGCGAGATCTAAAGTTGAAAAGGTTATAGAGCTATACTACAACAAAAGAAAGAACAGCAGGAAAACCTGTTCTATGATGCAATACTTCACCTATACACTGTAATGTACAAGTGGGCATATACCAATTTTCATTTGAGGGAGTAACACATTCATTCATGAATTATCTGTGGAAGTGGCACCTAAAAGGAGAAAGATTCACTTATGAAATGAAAGTGAAAGTTATTTAACAGCAAGGAAATAAGATTCTGAGAAATGAAACTGTAACCTGACAGGTTCACTTATGAAATGAAAGTGAAAGTTATTTAACAGCAAGGAAATAAGATTCTGAGAAATGAAACTGTAACCTGACAGGTCCACACAGGTCAGGTAAACAGCTCAAACATTATTGAATTACATATCTTGCCATAAATAATCTTTAAAAGACACACGTCGTGTCAAGACAAGGCGGATGCAGATGCAGGTACAATTTAACAATGTTTTTTTTTCCTTTAGTTCACAAGAAACAAAATAATATTCCAAAACAAAATGATAACGATGACTCTCCAGGCTGGGTTTGCAGGTGGGCAAACAAAAGAAATCACAACTATAAATGAACAACAAAAAGCAGAAGGAGTAGCAGAAGACGTCTGAGAACCTCTCAGCCATGACCTTAACCTCGGTGACGAACTGTCCCCGCAAACGTGGCATGAGCCTGCAGACACTGATCAGTCCTGGGCGAAAGACAAAGGGACAAGTAGCTTGGAAAACATACACACATAACACAGACGGTGGACAACAGTGACCGGACGAGGTGCTACGGGTTAAATACTGGAATAAATAGGGAGACACTCAAGGGAAACACAGTTGCACTTAATTTAGTGTTAAAGTGAAAACAGTACGCATGTAGGCACACAAGGTTGGGACAACGTGTCAGCTCAGTAATCCTGTTCTATGATGCAATACTTCACCTATACACTGTAGATGCAATAAAATGGGCATATACCAATTTTCATTAAGAAGTATAGCACATTTAGAAAGTTTAGTTACATGTTATCATTACTGTACAGATTAAGTGAGGGAGTAACACATTCATTCATGAATTATCAGTGGAAGTGGCACCTAAAATAGCCCAAACAAGCAAGCAGATAATTTTAGACAAATGTTTTTTTTTGGTTTACAGTGTAAAAGTCTATACAGTGTAAAAGGCACATGAAAATAACTGCTGTAGAGCAAGAATGTCACCAAAAAAAGTTTTTAAAATACTATAAAAAAAAGTAAACAGTTATTAATGAAACACAATCAATAATTGATGTGATGACCCTTTTATTAAAATATAGGCTCAAGTATATTATAAGGAAATTTCCTGCTTTAATTGACTGTTTTAATGGACATCCTGTAACGATGCGCGCCATGCGAGGGGACAGAGCCTCGTTTTCCAGAGCCCTGTCCGTTCTCGCGTAGACGGCGGAGCTCTGTTTACTTTGTGTTTTCAGTTTTCATTTATTTCCTTTTAAGTTTCTTAATTAATAATCCCACGCCATCTCCAAAGGGAAGGTATTCCTGTGTGTATCACAAGCACTTTCACACACTCCTATTTCGTTAACTCACCTCTAAAGCCCAGCATAAGGGCTCTTATCATTAAAAAACATTGCGTGGTTCCGCTCTCCATACCGCACCACGTAACATATACTGCAGAACCAGTGGCATTCCTTCTAATGACTGTCACACTAGACAGTGTGACAGTTTTTTTCATGCATTCAATGCATTTCATATACTGTATGATATGCTGCTTTCTTTTCTGGAAGGGAAGCATTTTTTGCTGAATACTAATATTTGGAAATCAGTACTGACTTAATAATGAAGTCATAAAATAAACATGTATAACTTTGTAAAAAATAAAATAAAATAAAACATAAACAAAAATAAACACAGGGTGTTTATTAGGCACCTCACAGTGTGCCTAATACTTTTGCACATTACAATAATATGCACATTCTTGTTACTCTTGAGAAACTTTATATGAATTACTGTGTTACAGTGTAGTTCAGTTCTATGGCTTCTCGCGGAATTTATATATAATCTAGAGTATCTTGTTTGAGGAACAACGCAAAGTGTATCATCACATTAAAATGACATTACTGTTACGCCCCGGTCTAGGTCGGGCCGTAACAGGAATGAAAAAGAAAAGAAAAAAAAGAAGAAAAAGGGGGGTGAGACCAAAAGTGTGTTTGCTTAGTGTTTATTTACAAACAGTGAACAAGCAAATTCCCAAAAGGTGGCTGTGAGCTTCAGAAGCCGACAAGGCCAAAACAATCAACAAAATGCCCTCTATCTAGTACCAAAGTGAAATAACTAACCTGCACCAAAACTAAAGAAAAAGAAATACAAAGTTCTTCCCTTACTCCCTTGCTAACCACAAACCAACAGAAAACAGGGTGTAAAAAAAATGGCGTCGACTCCCTACTAAGCCACTAATTACAAAACTATGTACAAATATATACAAATTGTATTTACAATCGGGCAACCAGAACCAAAGAAGGGCAAACACAAAAATGAAGTCAGAAATGTAGCAGAAGGTCATACACAATATAATTTTACAAATAATCATCAGAAAAACAGTAAGCAAAGACACGGTCTGAAGTAAAGTTGTCTGAAGGCCTTAAGTAGGCCTCTGGGTCTCCTGGACACCCAATCACCCATCAGGAGGCGGGACCAACAAAGGACCAGCACCCGTACCACTGGCATCCACCTCAAGTTTGAAAGGTCTGGAAAAATCAGGAGCAAAAAGGACAGGTGCACTACACACAAGCGATTTAGCAGACTCAAACACTGCTTCACAACTAGGAGACCACACAAAAGGGACAGAGTTACGGAGAAGAGATGTAAGAGGCAAAACCACATCAGAGAAATTTCTGCAAAAGCTTCTGTAATAGCCTGCCATACCGAGAAAACGTTGAAGCTCTCTTCTTGTTTTCTAGTGGGCGAACTGTACCTTGTCCCACCTGTTTACCAAGGTACGTAACGGTGGCATGACCAAACTCACATTTTGCTAGGTTTAATGTTAAAGAAGCTTTCTGAAGGCGTGAAAATACACCGTTTAAGGTACGAATATGTGCATCCCAAGTAACAGAGAATACTACCACGTCATCAAGGTAGGCT